>OZ059800.1:1785756-1907616 GCA_964057025.1 Standfussiana lucernea
CATCTATTGTGTCATACTCTTTGTAAAACGCCTGACAACGGCGCCGGAGCGCCGATCGTGTTAAGCTTTCACAGTAGGAGTAAGTGATTCTTAAGAATCTCAAAGTTTGCAAAATTGCGTGTTGTAAATTTGCAGTGTTCGAACTTTGTTACACGAGGTTTATGTATGAGTCATTTCTATGTATTCAACAATTACACTGTAAGATGATCGCTGTGCATGTTGCAGTCATTGATTAAAATTGATCTTTATAGGATTTCCTAATCAATGCAATTAATTTAAATAGAGGATGATCCTAGGAACATCATCATAAAGTTTCGTAACAAATTGTTTGAAAGATGAATCTTAATATCAGTACCTACTGAACCTTTGCATGAAATGTTTATAAAAAAATCGTTTTAGACGTTAGATGATATTACTTATATTGATGTTAAGTTTTACTGCAGCATATTAGTGAACTAACTTTTTGACGCGAGTTCGTTTACATAGATTATTATGCACAAAAAAATTTTTCAGGATATTTTTCTTTCAGCACGTCTTACCTTGCATCTTTGAAAAAAAATCATTTTTTTAATTCACATGTGTGATGTCATGCGGAGTTTTACATCAAGGTTTAAACAAACATACATACTTTATTATAATACGTAATGTATTAATCATAAGTGTCATGTATCGTCGTCACCTTTGTCGGCGAGGGTAAAAAGCTGGTTTTTTATTTCATTTCTCACGATAAAATTGCAATTTGACGGAAACAATTTTCAATCACTACGATTTAATTAGACCTAAGTAACATAAATTAATCATACAACTGTGACAACATGTAGTTAAGGTTTAATTTTGTAATGGGATAAATATTGCTGAAATGGTATTTTTTATGAATAAAATCAATCAATTTTGATCACAATATTACATTCCCTTCAGTATCTTCCAGTGATAAACACCGGTTACCTTCGCTATATAATTAGTTACGTTATACTCGTACAACCTTCAACTTTAAAAAATGTAAGTAAGTACTACTAACTTTACTGAATTTGCTAATGTATTTATTTAATCACTACCCAGCTACGGACCTGGTTTCTGCCTGCCGGCTGTTGTATCGGAAGTCTTCATCAAGTCATAGTTATAAGGTAAAAAATTAATCTTTATTTGCTCCATTTCAGGTCTGACTCCGATTCAGAATTCCAGACACGGTCTGCAGCTGTAGCCGAGGTTGCGAAGGTGCAACCAAAAAAGAAGGTGTCGAAGCGCAAAGCTCTCGAGAGCACCACGCCGTCAGAATCGAAATCAAGGTAATTTTGTGTAACTGCTTTTAACTTTAGGTGTTTGTTGTGTATGTTAAGTCAATTTCGAACTGTAACGCAGAGAGCGCTGAAATCAATTTCCAATTATTATTCCTTGCAGGAATGTTTACAGTTAATTCATGAGGTATTTTTATTGGAATTAATATAACATAACATCATGCTTTCTATCCGCGTAGGGTTCGACAGAGGAGTATATAATACACCCTCAATTCGCCACTTAAAAAATAAATGTAATGTAATGTGTTGTGTAAATTATTATAAATAAGAATTATGTTAAATTGTTTACAGTAAACGACGCACTTCGAGCTCGGACCTTTTTGGCTTGGTGGACTACATTCCGTCATCGACCTCAATTGGAGACTTCGGTTCGAGCCTCTGCAGCCGTGTCGCCAACGGCAAAGTGCGACGAACGGCGAACTTAACCGGGGACTTCTATGTGGAGGTAAAAGTCTACAACAAGACCGAAGTTGCTTCCACCCCTAAAGAGGATAGGTGGAAGAAAGCCTCGGTGGTTCTAAAAGTGCAGCTAAACCGTAACACGCCGCAGTGGGACGGACTCCAAGTTTTTATGAGACGGACTCATGAATTATTTGATGATTCTGAGCCCGTCTTTTATAGTGACAATATAAACATAAAATAAATATTTAAGTTATTGGGCACCAGGTATATTCTATTATATCCAGGTATTTTTTGTTGTACATCATAATCTTAATAATAATATATTGCAACATCTAATAGTAAGTTTAGAACTATTTTAATCTAAAATGCCTTTCTGTACTGTTTGTAACACATCTGTTGAGCGCAGTCACTGGACAGGTCACCTACGTAGTACTAATCATAAAAACAAAACAGTTTCACATTTTTGCGATGGTGTTGAAATAATACATTCTGCATTTCGTAATCGTATAGCTTCTTATAGAATTGTCGATCCGTCTGAGAATTGTTCTCTAGAGCCTTTTCTTAATAATATTTGGAGCAAAATTAAAACGTTAATTGACATGTCTCTTAAAAAACATACTTGTATAAAAGTTAATTTCGAATATTTTGCGTTGTTTTTAATGTTTAAAAATGATTCTCAGGAGATGAAATCATTTGCCACAAAAAACGTTACTATACATCAGAATTATGAATTTGATTCATTATCGTCTCAAGTAAAAAACATTTTAACAAAAAAGATAGAAGAATTTCAGGACCGAGACAGTGGGTGGACGTTCTTGAGCAGTTCTCATTTGGAAGTCAATGTTAACAAATATCAACCCTTACGCGGTTCGGGCTTTATCGAATTGCCTTCTGCAATAAAATCGAAAAAAGCATGTGTTAATATCCACAATAATGACGAGTATTGTTTTTTATGGTCTGTTGTTGCTGCTTTATATCCAGCTAAGAGTCACCCTGAAAGAGTATCTTCTTACCCTGATTTTCGTAACGTGTTAAATGTAAAGGACATGTCATTTCCAGTGAATTTCTCAGATATTGCGCGGTTCGAAGTGAATAACCCCGAAATTTGCATTTACATTTATGGTTTAAAAAATGATACTGTCATAGGACCGCTTTACAAACCAAAAGCCTTGAACGGAAAAGTGATTCATTTACTTTATTTAGAAAGAGATGATTTGTCACATTACTGTCTCATTAAAGACTTGCCGCGACTTGTTAAAAATCAAATAACAAAACACCACAGTAAACTGTACTTTTGTGACGTTTGTTTAATGTTTTTTAATTCATGCGATAATCTTAGTTCGCATAGTTGTGGCGGGGTCGCCACTGAACTACCTCCAAGGGGTTCTTGCATACAGTTTAAAAATTATAATAGAAAGCAAATTGTACCATTTGTTATATACGCAGATTTTGAAACAATGCTAGAACGGTATGAATCTTGTGACCCTGACCCCACTAAGGCGAGTACTGTAACGCGACAGCGACATGTGCCTGTAGCTTTCGCTTATCATATCACGTGTACGCTAGACGAAAGTCACAATCGTTACGTTTCTTATCGCGGCTTGGATTGTGTATCAAATTTTGTGAAGTCTATCTACAAAGATTCAAAAAAAATTTACGATATTTTAAAAAATAACGCTCCTATGATTTACTCAAATGATAATGCTCACGACTTTGAAAACGCGATGACATGTCATATTTGTGAACAGTTCTTGTTCGGCGATAGGGTTCGCGATCATTGTCACTTGACTGGTAAATATCGTGGCGCAGCTCATAGTTATTGTAACTTACAATACAAACTACCAACATTTTTGCCAGTATTTTTTCATAATTTGTCCGGATACGATTGTCATCTTTTTATAAAAGAATTAGGTGAAGCTCCTGGATCTATTAAAGTGATACCTAAAACAAAAGAAAACTATATTTCATTCACTAAGTTTATTCCGATTTCTACCGGGGAAAGCATCCAGGTACGGTTTGTAGATTCTTTCAAGTTTTTAGGAACTAGCTTAGAAAAGTTGGTTAGTACAATGAAAAAACAAGACTTTAAACAATTAAAATCTTATTTTCCTAATAAAAAACAATTTAACCTACTGACGCGCAAGGGAGTGTATCCATATGACTATATGTCTCAATGGGAACGTTATGAAGATATGTGTTTACCCTCTAAAAAATATTTTTTTAACTCCATAACTAATGAAACAATAAACGACGAAGACTATGAACACGCTCGATCTGTTTGGTCAGTATTTAATATTCAAAACATGGGTATGTACACAGATTTATATCTCAAAACAGATGTTCTGTTGCTAACAGATGTATTTGAAAATTTTCGAAAAACTTGTAAACTACATTACAATCTCGATCCCGCGTTCTATCTTACAGCACCAAGTCTATCTTTTGATGCAATGCTTTTAAAAACAGGAGTTCGATTAGAATTGATTAGTGATGTTGAAATTTTTAGAATGATACAAAAAGGTATTCGAGGAGGTGTTTGTATGTGTTCCAAAAGACATGTCAAAGCCAATCATAAATATTTAGATACTTACGATCCAACCCTTCCAAATTCATTTATAATTTATTTAGACTGTAACAATTTATACGGTTATAGCATGTGTCAATCCCTACCCTATTCCGATTTTAGATTTATAAATAGACAAGAAATTGATTTTTTACAATTGAACTTAGCAGACATCAGTGATACTGCGGAAAACGGTTACATTCTTGAAGTTGATTTAATATATCCGGAGAAATTGCACATGGAACACAATGACTTTCCCTTTTGTCCAGAAAAATGCTTGCCACCTGGTGGTAAGAATAAAAAGCTAATACCAAATTTGTATGATAAATATCACTATGTTATTCATTACGTACATTTAAAAAAATGTTTACAGCACGGTTTAGTATTGAGAAGGATCCATCGCGCTATTATATTTAAGCAAAGTTGTTTTTTAAAGCAATATATTGATATTAACACCCAGTTACGTCAAAAAGCAGAGTCAACTTTTGAACAAGATTTTTTCAAATTGTTGAACAATAGTATTTTTGGAAAGACCCTGGAAAATAATGAACATCGAATAGACGTTAAGTTAGTAAACAAGTGGTGTGACTCGAACAATAAAACGAAAAAGACTGCTTGTGCTGAAAAACTGATAGCCAGTCCATATTTTCATAGCACCTCTGTATTTTCTGATGATTTAGTGGCAATCCAAATGAAACCTGTACGTATTATACTTGATAAACCAATTTACATAGGGTTTGCAGTATTAGAATTATCTAAGACTCACATGTACGACTTTCACTACTCTATCATAAAACCTTTTTATGGTAACCGAATTGAATTGTGCTATACTGACACAGATAGTCTAGTATATGATGTACAGAGTAATGATGTTTACAAAGACTTTAAGCTCCATTTTCTAAAATATTTGGATACCAGCAATTATGACTGTAACAATGACTATAACTTACCAATTATTAATAAGAAGGTTCCAGGACTGTTTAAGGATGAAATGGGTGGCAACATTATCAAAGAATTCGTAGGATTGCGCTCAAAGCTTTATTGTATTAAAACGTTAAACAAAACAATTAAAAAGGCAAAAGGTACAAAAAAATGTATTACTAAAAATTTAAATATGTTAGATTATAAAAATGTTTTGTACAATTCCAATGTAATTCGCAAAAAAAATGTATTGTTCAGATCAATAAAACATGAAATATACACTCAGGATGTAAATAAAATAGCACTTTCAAACAATGATGATAAACGATTGTTATCGTTTGATAAAGTTTCTACTTTAGCCTGGGGTAACGCAACCATATTTATGTAATGCGTTACCATTATTTTTAAATGTAAGTAATTACAGTAGATACATTTTTTACAATGTATTTTAGATAACGTCCTAAATGTAAAGACGAAATATTATGTAAGTACCTACTAATGACTATTACCTAAAGCAGGCTCCAGATACAAGTAATGTGTAATGTAATTGTAAAACATATATTTTCTTGGTGCCAAATAGATTTAAAAATAGATATTATTATCTTTTTACTTGTAGCAAATAATGTTAGAACTTATTTAGTAGTTAATTAATTTTAAGAATGTTTACGCGACATTTCGTAAAAAATACTAAAATATTTACTAACTTTTTATATCGTATCCTACTTAGACGTATCATGTTTATTAAATCATGTTTATTATTCATTTCCAAAACTTCGGACTTTAAAAATTGTATGAAATGTCGTGCCGCATGAACATGATGTTTTCTTTTATTTGTAATAAATAAATAGTATTTTAAGATCACAATTATATCTGTTTCATTTCCATTCCTGATTGATGACAAAGTCACGGTGCATCAATACAATCATGTTTTGATCCAGGCTGATATTTGCTAATTTTTTCAGAATATTGTAATTATTTATATTAAATTAAATAATGACGAAAAAATAAAACATGAAAACAAAATCCAGACCGGAACAAATACTTATTGTATGTTCCGTGCGGGAATCGAACCCGCGACACTAATTTGGCGCAATTAGTCGCAGCTAGCAACACGCTTATAACCTAATACTTACCATTGTGATGCATCAAGACGAGTTCATAACCAATGCGCCAAACGTGTCGTCGAAAATGTGATAAAATATTGGATTGCTTTGAAGAAGCACGCGCGGTGCAGAATTTGACACCGAACAGGTGCTCGGGCGCAAGCTTGAACATGTTGAAACATGAAATTGAATCACAGCATAATGCTTTATGGAGTCTAATTGCATATTATTGAGTAACATCCATCATTAGACAGTCAGCCGGAGCGGTCATATCACATCGAGTAAAAACGAAACGAAATTGTAAGTATTGTACAAGTACCCATCTACTTATAAGATTATTTCATCATGTTTTTTTATGTAATTTAGTTAATTATTATTTTGTTTGTTTCAGATCGTTGACAATGTGTGATTCTCCAGATATTATCGACTTCTCACAATACGCTCAAGGTTATCCGACTCCGAGTTTAAGTTGGCATATCCCTGAACAACAAAGACCTGTCAACAAGGAGCCTAGAGCAAGACAAGACTACGAACCTGCCAGCAAGAAGCCTAGAACAAGACGGGAGTGTCTAAAACAGAAGCCATATCTGCATACAAGTCAATCATTCCTGATAAACAATGAGAAGAAAAAAGGTTTACGACTGATCCAGGTACAAGTGTTGGATATCAGTGAACAACAAGAACCTGCAAGTGATAATCAGGACATGGTAATGTTAAGTGTGCAGTATGTAGTGACTGAATCAGTGGATCATGTTATGGATGAGACGCAATCGTTAATTAATAAAATATCAAAAAAACTTTGTGGAGATAGATGTTATTATTAACTGGTGTCATTATTTTGTACGTACCTACTTTATAAGTTGTTGTGTAAAATTTGCAGTAATAAGTAATAATAAATTATGTAAGTAATCTACTAGTTATTTGGGTATATTAATATTAGGAATGTATACCATTTATTTGCTTTCTTATTCTTTAGTGTTTTGAATGTATAAAATGTTAAATATGAAATAATTATATATGTTTTACTGCAATTAACTCTTTGTATTTTATCTTGTACTTATTATTTTTGGGTAGGTAGTTATAATTAGATTGTAATAATTGCAAATAATGTAAAAAAGTAAATAAAAATATATTCTTTCATAATTTAATTTACGTTTTTTTATTACTTATTAATACTCGAACTCTAAATTAGCTCTAGTGTGATGTATAATTGTAGGTTATTTGCTTTCAGTATTTTTATAATTAAATTTAAATTTTACATGTTATAATTATATCATGTTACTGCAGCTAATTTAAAGTTTGTTATGTAGGTTACCCTGATTATACTAAATAAAACACTCATAAGTAGATAGACATTTTTTATTAACTGTTCAACACAATAATAATTAAAATAAATTAAATACAGACATGTTATTATCAAAATACCATTTCCTTATACAGATAGCATTATTCAACGCACAATTCATTTTATGATTCACACAATTAAAATCAATTTTATTTTTACAAAACCTTCTTTTTAATTCTGAAAAATTAGGGCATCCCTTCTCACCTATGTCGATAACTTCACAGTTTGCACATAACTCTTTAATCCATTTAATCTTTTCCAAACCCTTTGTGATAATTTTTTTATTTTCTAAGAATGGTAAAATTACACGTTGAAACTCTTTGTAGTCTATGTAACCCTCGCTCCAGTAAATTCCTCGATTTCTTTCTAACCACCTCACCTGCTTTTTTTCTTCTTGTGTTAGGTAATGGAATGAATATGGTGGTTTTACCAAGAACGTCTGTGTATGATCCTGACTCGCAATGGCCAATTCTTTGACAATAAAATTATTTATAGAATCTTTAAATCCTTGGAGTTCCACTATAATGGTATCCGCCTTCATGATATCTTCTTGACAATGCTGCTTAAGGGTTTGTATTCAACAATGCAATCGTTCAGAATGAGACAATATGCTGAAGTTTTATCTGGTATCTCTGAATCACTCTCAATTTCTACTCTCACATCCACAACCGGACCTGTCTTTAGATTATCCGCTTGTCTAGAACAATCAATGACAAACAGCGGTGCTAAATCTCTAAACTGTTTTTCGCTTAATATGGGCTCCGGACGACGTCCATAATACGACTGTTGGAATCTGGTGTATTGCTCGTATAATAAAGCGATTCTGTTATTAGCAAAACTCACATTTAGGTTTTCATACGGAAAATAAGTTGAATGGAGGTACACTCTAACGTTTCGAACATGACAGTGATCGAATTGAGACATGTCTGAACTTGCATTGCTTTTCCTATTTGACTGTAGCCCGATAATAACGTATCTTGGTTTTTCTATTTGAGATGAAGTTTTGATAGACCAAGTATGTTTTGTAGTTTTAGGCAAAGCTGGATATTCGTACAGATCCCAATTTCTATATATCATTTGAAGTGGGCGATCTTTTTCTAATACTTTTAACAAACCAATTTTTTCTTTATCTGATACTTTAACATGCGGTACGCGCCATATGATTTTATTAATCTGAACATCATCCACTACTTCGCCAGTATTCAGTTTTACAGCGTTCAAATTAGTATTACTTCGTAACAATATCAGTTCATGTCTACTATTTATCACGACTTTTTTAAAATCTTCAGCAAAACCGAGGAGGTTACAAAGTGGTATTGAAGCAGAAAATCTTCCTCCATCAATATTTTTTATACCATCAATATTCCAGCCCCAAGCATTAGACATTTTTGATTCACTTTCGTTCATTGAAATTAGTGATTTCATGGTTGTTGTTATACCTGCATTTTTTATTTTGTCAATCTCCACTCCATTTAGCTCATACCTAATGTCTTGGAACAAGTAGAGTAGAGCATTGTTCGTGAAATTGACACTAGTAGCTTTGTCCTTCGTATCTTTTTTGGTAACGTTAACAGTTCCTTCCAAATATAGGGTGCTAGCTGATGGTAATATGTACAAGTCCTGTTGGTTGATAGATATGCGGATTTCATCGTTCCTGTTAAAACTCGTTACATAGGGTTTGTAGGAATGAAATTCGATTCCTTCTATAGTAGTATCGCAAGTAGGAGCGGATAAAACGTCTAAGATATTCATTTTAGCAATCCAATTGCTCTAAGGAATGCTTTATTGTCTTTAGTTAATTTTATTTTCTTCTTAGATAGAGATCTTATTTGATAGGTAGCTCGAGCAGAACTGATATTCTTAACTTGTTGAGACACATTTTTATTGTAATCAATCATTTTTTTCTTCTAAGATGCAGATACACCTGCACTTCTTCACCACGTAAATTGATTAATCGTTTGTTTATATCTAACAACCTGATATGTATGCAGCTTATGTTGTTTTGATTGATTGGAAAGTATATTGCGTTCTTCGGGATTTCTATGATCCTGTATCCAGGTGGCACATTAAGTGCAAATTCGTGAATAATATGACTGGGTTCACCGTTTACATAGGAACCGCTTACAATATCACATTCAATCCTGACTACGGTCGTAGGTAGAATGTTGACTGGAGACTGTGACACATGCCATTTATTTGCTTTCAAGATTTGTTTATTAAATCCTAATAGTCTTCTAAAAGAGTCTTCTTTGATAAAATTAATGTCTTTTGTACAAAATATTGTAGTTTTTAATGTATTATTATTGCACCGTAGTTTGATAGCTGCATCTTTTATTTCGGATTTTAAATAATCGCTGACATCTTGTAATTCATAAGTGCCTTCCGGTATTTCAATAACTTCATTAATGCCATAATAGAACTTATTATTACTTTTATCAATGTTTGGAATAGAATTAAATGTTGAAAAGTGCAATAATGCACACTCATATTCTCCATCTAGTTGCAACGTATTAGGATAGTATGTAGTTAACACTGACGAGTCTCCAGTTATCGACAAAGTGAGTGACATCTTGCAAATGATTGAAATGAAAGAAAAGTATATATTTTATATTACATTTTTATTCCAAAAACTCCACAAATAATTTAAACATAAATGACCACAATTGACTGCGTTAAATTTTTGATATCTTGTGTAGTTATAAAACACATTACAATTTTTGAAATATTGCATCAATTCCATGGGAGGTTTTAAATTTCCATAGCTATCAAAGTATTCACAGTGATTGTATACTTTAGCATAAGCTACCCAATGCGTTCCTTCGTTCTTAGAATTGTCTAAGTTAACGATACCACATTCAATGCGTTTCGGCTTCCGAGGTAGTTGATCCTTCATGTAGATCCCACGAAAATATGGGATGTCTCTTGAATAATTTCGGATGTCTACATTAGTTAGAGGTCGATTGGGTAGCATATTTTTCAGTTTTTTGAAGATGTTATAAACAATCCTTTACCACTTTTATACGGCTTAATGTATAAACCCTTGCCCAACACTAAAGCCTCCATAGCTTTATTATGTCGTTCTGTTTCTTGTAAATTTTGTTTGTTTGCTTTGTAATCATTGACGGTTTTTGCAATGCCAGCTGCACCCCCAGCTAAAGTTCCTAAAGCAGATAAACCAGCAAAAATTGGAATTAAAGGCAAAACTCCCCCAGTCTTTGGTATGGGTATTACTCGGGGTACTCGAATTCGATGATGAATGTTTGGAAATAACTTTTTTGCGGCTAAGTAAGCTGCTTTTATTAAAGTCTTACTATCTTTGCATTTGAGTTTCTTAATTTTCGATTTTATTTTTGAAACTAAGCTTTTAAATGATTTAATGCCGGATCCAGACTTTAATTTCGCTTTCATAACTTTGTTAACTAGCCAAGAGCTTAGTTTTTCACCTTTCCCTGCATCTTTTGATTTAAGTCTTTGTTTAGCCATGTTGAGTAGTTCTAAATCGGCTTTGTGACGATTTGATAAGTCTGTATGGTTTGTATACGCAATATCGTGTTGCATGCAAGCTTCGTCTAGCTTATTTACACCTCGGTCACCTCGCGCTAAGCGTTTGTGAAGTTTGGTTCCTGGTCCGCAATAATTGTATCCTGGCAAATGAACTTCGAATGGTAGATTATTAATTATGCCGTTAACTAGTCCACCCCCTTGCATTATTCAAATTATAATGATCGGATTTCAAATGAAAAATGGTTATATAATATCTTAGTCCATTATTGCAGCTTTTTCAATCCAACTGTTTTCTGCACTGTTCAGACCTAACCATTTAACATACAATTTATTTCCTTTCTTTTTCAAAACCTTTTCTATCAAATATACATCAGGATAAATAGATCTTTGCAGTTCTTGTTCGTAAAAAGCTCCTAATATGTCTTGCTTTCGTCGATCTTCTATGTGATATGTTACTGGTAAGGTTTTATTTACCTTTTTTATAATAAATAATTCAGTCGACCAATTAGGAGTATAACCTTTCTCAAAATTATGTTTGTATTTACTTATACGGACACAATCACCAACTTTGAATTTAGGCTTCCACGGAACTAAATCATGTTTGTTTATTTTTTTAATATTTTCTTTGATTACTTGTTCATTACTTTTATTTACATCTACTGGTTTAAATTGAATAGTGCGATGTTTTGTGTTGTTATATCTCTTCAATGTATCTTCCAATGGTAGATCTAACCATTTATAGTTTCCATTGAGACTAAAATATTTATATAATTTATTTTTTACAGTTCTAATCAGTCTCTCTACAATTGATGCTTTTTTAGTAGAAAACGATGAGTAATGGTTAATGTTATGCTTTTTCATAAGCGTTTGAAAAGTGATGTTATAAAATTCGGTCCCCATGTCAGTTTGCAAGTTAACCGGATTATTACGACTGCTAAGCAGTATATGTTCGAATGCACGAGTAACATCAAATTTATTTTTTGATTTTAACGGTTCAGCCCAGGCATACTTTGAGAAGCAGTCAATCACCACTAAGATGAAATTGTAACCTCTGTTATACTTTTTTAGGTTTTGCATGTCCATCAAGTCTGCTTGCCATAAGTCGTTGATTCCTTTCAAAATAACAGAACGTCGAAGGAAATTTCTCCGTACCCCTTTCTGTATTTCATTCACAATTTGCTGTTTTGTCATTACGAAGTTTTTTGAAGTAATTTATCTACCACTGCTTTAGTATAAAACTTATCTTGCAAATGAGTTGAAACCTCAGGTATCCTTGCTTTTAAAGTAGCTTGAACTGTATCCTTTGCATCTTTTATGATTTGTGAACGTAATATACCAATCAAATTATTAAGTTCTTTCAACATTTTTGCATTCAATCGATCTATATAATCCTTGTTTACAACTAGATTATTTAATTCTTTTATGGTATTAGCATTCAATAGATCTACATAATCCTTGTTCACAGCATCGTCTGCTTCTACTGGAGATCTAATTCCTCTCAGTCTTGATGTTTTTAAATCAAAATCTCCGTTTTCTGATTTTACCAGTGCATTCTCATTAAACTCAAATAACTCTGATAAACGCATTCTTTTGTGAATGTAGTGTCCAAATTTGTCTACGTTCATGTTTAAGGTGTGTTGTTTTGAGAGGATGATAGTAAAATAAACACATTTTTAAATACTTATTTATTTATAACTTTACTTTCACGTAATTCTTCAATGATAGATATAATTTCATTATCTAATCCTGTATTGCCAGCATCTCTAGACGCAATCAATAATTTCAACCTTTCCACTAATTCGTTAGGATCATCCCAGTACACTAAGTCTACGTTTTTTCTCCACCTTTTTATCAACGGTAGACCTTTTCCCTGAATTGTCTTCTTCAGTTGAAAAAGAGGTTTAATAACTTGCAAATATTTTTGTCCTTTGTTACTTTTTATTGGTTTACTTGGTTCATAGTCTCGACGATGTGCATTTGTATCAAGTAGCATCGATTTATAATTTTGCATATCACTATCTGTAACCAAACTTAGGTCTACATCTTTCTTAAGCAACAACTGTTTTAAACCAGGTGTATTTCGGTATTTACGTCCAACCACCGTGATGTATTGATCGTTGATCGTTATGCAAGCAGAACCTAACATCAGTTTCCCGTGGTCTGCTCTAACCCCAAATGGAATATCTACCAACGCTTCTGAAGATACTGACCAGGATGACGTATCATAGTCTTGATTCCTTTCAACTACTGATTCATATGAAGAGTTACTGTTGATATCGGATTCATATTTGTCTTCATCACCATTATTATCATTGCTTCCTGCACTACCAGTTTCGTTAGTAAACGGACCATCAGCAAAATCTTCACTAGCACGCAGGGGAGGAGTTTGCTTACTAGCATTAGCAATTAGGTTGAGAGGTTCTGTTACAGGTTTGAAAACAGATTCCAGTGCTTGTTTATTGTTAATCTCAGCATCTCTCATTTTTCGTATTTTTATCTTCACAGCTTCTGCCGCATCAACAATTTGTCGTTTTAATGATTTTTCCATATTAATAAAATAGGTCGTAATTGATTTAGCGTTGTAGGGTGAATAATAATGGCAGGCAGGTAATAACCTTATATATGCATTCGTGTTATTAGTCAAAGACTACAAACGTGTCAAATTGACTTCTATAACATCCTTTGTTTTTGGAACAATCTTTGTTAATTACAAGATAATTGAAAGGTATACTCCATATTTTTGAACACATTTCACGAAATTCAATCCATGGCATGTCAGTGTTGACGTGTTCTTCATAAACATGTCTCATATTTCTTTCATCTTGTTTAAAAAGTACGATTAGGATTGCATTGTCTCTTACTAATTGCTTAGGGATTTTACTATACGTCTGATTTAGATAAAAACAATCGATGAATTTGTGTCTCCCCATAGCAAAATAATCACGCATACTACTTTGATTTTCACAAGCAACATCATCAAATACAATTACAGAATTCGGTTTTGCGGTCTGAACACTCAGTACTTGCTCATTTTCATGATATTTCTGAAATGAAACACCTGGTACTCGTTGCAAGACTTTTTCTAAAAAAACATACTTAGGTTGTTGCAAGGTTTTCGAATAAACATAAACATTTTGAAATCTTAAACCATTCTCGTGTATAAGAAGGCCAATTAATAAATTAGTTTTTCCACAATTTGACGGCCCGCAAATGATGCATCGTACCGATTTAGGTAATAATTCTCCATGGCGAAAACCAGTCTCCTGAGAATGAACACAAAGTTTGTTTACGTGTAACGATTGTGGTTGTTTAACAAATTTCATGACGACTGCTTGAAACGGTTATATTAATAATGAGTCAATAATTTATTACATTGACATTTATAACTCATTGTAACAAAGTATCAAGGTAAAATAAGGTAATAAGTTATCAAGGTAAAATAAGTTAACAAGGTAATGTTGAGTTTTAGAACTAAAATGGTGGAATAGGTGCCGAACTAGTATTTTACTGCACTTAGGAATTCATACTCCTCCTTCCGCTCCATCGGGTGGAATAAGCATCGAACCAGTATTTTACTACACTGTTTAATCCACCGGGTGGAATAGGCGCCGAACCAGTATTTTACTGCGCTATGTAGGATTTCATTTATATTATTGGGCATTCTACTCCACCGAGAGTGACGAGGCGAACGGAGTGAGCCGATGGAACGGAAGGTGGGGTAGAATGCCCAATAATATCCTACTCATATTATTAGCTTTTGGATTTTCTGTAATTACTTTGATATTATGTGGAAGGTACTATATGGTATTAACGAGGCTGCCCACTAGACCGTTCCGGCAACGACACCGTTGCTTGTTATGCACGGAGCGTCAATATGACTGCCGACGAGAATATTTTAAAGTTATTAATATAATAGTGATATGTTAAAGTTACGCTATTGTTTAACCGCGTATGGTGACCGTTCTAAGGCCGTTATATCCGCCAAAAATGACAGTTCTTAACCCGTTATAAACGGGTATAATACGCTGTTGATACGTTCTAGTAGGCATAGTAGTCCGTGTCATGTTTCTTCCCGTGCCTAATACGTTCATAGCACGATCATGGTATGTTACGGTGTAGTGGGCAGGCTGCTTTAGAGAGATTGGTTCGTGTTGGGCTTGAGGTAAGTATTCGTGTGGTGGGTACCAGAAGATTAACTTGTTCAAGGATTAGGTATACAGAGGACTAAGGGTAGGTCCTGAACTATTTTAGCTACTGGAAAACATACTTGGGAGACTGTACTTAAGTTTTTAAGCAAGTAATCGTAATGGCTAACAGTGTTCACAGATTTTGAAAAATAATACTGTGAGCAAGAATATTATGCTGTGTATGCCAATCGATCGTGTTCCTTTTGAGGCCAACCAATGAATTTTTTTCGTGGATAACCTAAATACTAAGATGATATTTTCATCACGCGAAAATTCAGAGAAGTATAAATTTAAATCCAATCTTCGAGATCCTCAAGCGTGCTCCTCAAGCGTGCAATCTAGTATTGAATATCTTGACTTAGAAATGAGTTACAATTTTCAGACCTGCTAATTTTTAATTACATCAAATCTAAAGATTATTTTTTACGAGTACTATGCTCATAAAATATATACATGTAGCCAATGGCACCTTATGTAACAACTTGCCAAATTTTAACAAATAAATAATTTGATTTGATTTAGTTTCCACAAACAGATCACTTGATTTCACGTCCCCACAATAATCAAACCACTCGCTATCCATATATTGTAACTCCAACTAATTGCAATCTACACAATGGGCCACTAAACCAATACAATGTACTAATTACATCAAACGGAATACATGATGCATAGCTGGGAATCCGTGGCCATCATTAACTGGCCTAAACATTTAGGGGATGCCTAAATGCCTAAATAGCTGTAGAACATTGCGATCGTGGTTCTAATTACATAAATTCGGATCATTGTTTGCAGTTGATGCGTTGTTGTGGTCTATGGGTCTATAGTTTGATGTAATAAGTGATTATTATTAGATTATGTTATGTGCGAGATAATTTTTATGAATACATAGTTGGCACAGAAGGCTGTATTGCAACAAGTATGGCACTAATGATGAAGAAAATTAATAAGCTTATAACACAAAAAATCTTTTAACTGCTTCATTAATCTAGTGGCCGCAAGCGCTGTTGCTGACCTTGAGATCCTGGGTTCGACTCCCAAGTCGGGCGTTTTGCCATCAGGAATTTCTGGGTAGCAGCCCAGACTGTGAATTTGTGCCCGATTGTTTGCACTAGGTTTTCCTCTTATACAATAATACAATACAATATATTTATTTTCTCTCCCCACAAAGGTTCACATATGTAGTTCTATAAAAATAAATGTAAGAATAACATTTTAATAAAATGCATAATATGTTCCTTTGTGAGAGACTGACGTCCATACCAAGATACCCTGTCTGACGGAACCCCAGGCTCTCACGTCGACTTAACCGTAGTTAAAAAAACAATATAATATAATAGCTAATAGTTAATTTATTTCGGAAGGGAAAAAAGTCAGACATATTTAATTAATGATGGAAAAAATAAAATGAAAATTAGATAAGGTCTTATTACATGGGATTTAAAAATAACTGGAGAAATGTGGATGTCACCCTTCGTGCAAACAAGCGTGTTACAATGTTATCAGTTCCAAGTAAGTACCAAAATAATAGATCCTAAAGGACTCTAAATTAAATATTCACTACGACTCATGCTTATGCTGATGCAATTATCATAACTTAAGTGATCAGTGTTTAACTACAAATCAGTACTTTCAGCCTATATTGTTTTTACACTTCTAGTCCACAGGCTTCCTCTCGATGAGTGGTAGTGAGCTGTAATCCACCACGCTGGCCCAGTGCGGGTTGTTAGATGTCAAATGTCTCCGAATTTTCGGCTCTAAGACATGCCGATTTCCTCACAATGTTTCCCTTCACCGTTTGGAGAGCAGTGGTGATGAAATAAATTACACAAAGTAATGCGCCTGCCTGGATTCGAACCCACGACCTCCAACTAATAAATCAGGGCTGTCACCACTCCTCTAAAATCTATACTAGAACCTAATCCAATTTTAAAGCAAGGTTACATAAACCTAGACACCAGTAATTCTACGGTAAACTAACGCGAACGAAGCATTCAATCAAAATACCTACTAGTTTCTACTTATCACGGCAAACAGGTAAAACGTTACAGCTACTTCAGTAAAACTATCAAGGCCAATGCGGTAACATTTTCAGCCATTTTGATACAGAAGCAACAAATAAACCAACATAAAACTTTATTAGGTCGGAAGGCGTTCAGTGCATGCTAATTAAAGGCCAATGTTATGAATAACTCACTAAGACCTGGAGACATCAAGCAGGTTGGGCACAAAAGGTCTGCACTCAGTTGAAAAATTTGGTAAGTTTGTCCACATTAGTTCTTAATAGGAAAAACTGTAAGTCAAGGGCTTTTGACCAATAGTGGAATGACGTAGGCTACTAGTAATACTAAGTTTGAAAAAAGAATAGAGGAATTCTTCTGTCGTTTTTTTCTCATGAACGGGAAATGTATTCAAGGTTTTTCCCAACAGAGATGAAACATTAATCAACCCTTAACAAATAAATTATCACTAGTTTACAAGACAGTGTCGTTGTTTCTGTTTTGGTATATTAAGTAAAACCCAAATCTTAAACAGTCAATAGGCACAATTTGGCTTCATTAAAAGCACCTCGTTTCGTGATTCGGTTTTCATAGTCCACTAGTTATTAGCGGACGTGCCGACGACGCTTCAAATACCAAGTGGATCTTCTGCATGTTTATTTCTGTTTTGAACTGAAACCGAGCCTTCATTGTGACGTAATCAGTGTCGAGTTTGGAATTCGTCCAAAAAGGGAAATTTCAAACTACCCACTTTGAATTATTATGAATTATTTTATATTATACAAGGGTGAAATAGAAAATGTTAGTCTAACCCACAGAGCATGTAAGCACGGTGACTGCGGCGGCCGGTGCTAAAAGCGGTACTTTTGTATGGATTGTAAGATTCCTGATTGCTTGCTGTGTGGAAACATGGTATGATTTAAGCTGGAAACGTTGTTTTTTCATTGATTTCTTAATTCTTTCCGTTAATGTACTGGTTTGTTTTAATTACATAATTATTAGTAATGATTGATGGATGTCATGAATTATTGTTAATGTATCACAGTTATATTGTTTTATTTTCTGTTTTAACAGTTGTTACACCTAGCATTAAAAATGGGCAAGTCCACTTGCCTATACAATATGTCCAGTACCGAACAAAGATGCGCGCGAATAACGCCTGGGGCATGCAGCTTAAGACTGTCACTGTACTGAGGTTCTAAGACTGCCATTTTTAAAGTTCCTCTACGCACATACCCAAACAAGCGATGGACTGTTATACTTAAGGGGAGAGGAAGCAGAGCCTCTCCGTCAAACCTGACGTTCGTTGCACCGCGTTGGCAAAGGCGACGAGCATCGGAATTTGTGAAGCTCTAGATCTTTCACAATGTAGGACTACTATGGACCCCGCCCCTACCCCATTTAGGGGACAAAGAATTTGAACTCAAGTAAATCTGCGCTCAGCATTCTTTAAGGTGCTACCAGACTACGGTCAATCGACGTCCACCTCCATGCTCCTCAAATTCTGGCTAATTTGAAGTGAATCCTGCGCGTGATTCGCTCGCACCGATAGTGGCAACTAAGGTACAAAAGTTTTCATCTGCCTTAGTTAAACATGCAGTATGATCACAAAATGTTTCAGTTATTGTGTACACTGTATAGCATACGGTCAAACACACGTCTGTAGTAACAATTGAAATACAAAAAGCACCCTTACTGCATGGAAATAAAAGCGTTGTTAAAGACAAACTGTTACTATGGACTGGGTTAACCGCTCCAGATGTAGGTCACCGGTTAATTGCTGTTCCGGTGCAGACAACCACCACGATTTGTGTGAATATTTGCTCAATTGCACTGAAAAACTACGTAGCTGCAGTGTACCGCTGGTCCCAGCTTTTATTTGTAGATCGTTTCACGTCCAACGTGCCTTTTAATGGCCTAATTGAGATAAATGGTTTGACTTTAACATTGATGTCTGACAATAAGTCTCACCAAGGGTTATCTTGTTATCTAGATACTTGGTGGTGTAGTTTAGACAGGCATCCACTCCATATAAAATACTGGTTTTCCGCTGAATCCAGTTAGACTGGAAGCTGAACCCAACATGCATACATAGTTAGGAAAAAAGCTGAGCAGATGATGACGGCATCCGGTCATAATATCGAGCTTTTGAGAACGTTCGGCTTTATGAAGTAGTCTCTGTTACTCATGTCTATCTTACAAAAATATTTACAAGTAAGTAGCTTCTATGCCATTGTACTATGACTTTTGCTTGGTGAATATTACGAGTTTTAATGGCATGCAAATTACTTACTTGCTAAAAATGCTTTAGCGTAGGTACATGAGTCAGCTAGGACAGATGCCAATTGGAGTTTGCCGAGCGGCACGACCCGAATGAAATCCGAACATGTAGGTAAACACCGTAAACGTAAACTACCCCATACGCTAGCACTAATCTCATTATAGAACAGAAAAATCTCAAGCCACATAGCTCGGAAACAAACGTTTACGACTCAGCCCCATCAAAGGCAGGGTAGCAGGGTGGCCGGGTATCGACGTCATTTGCACTACATTACACTTAACGGACATATAATCTTATGTTCCAGCTCCACGACGCTGTTATGAGAGTCTTATGAGGGAATATGTATTCTTAATAGCTTCCGATTGTGTAGTTTGGTTCGACATTATGAAAACGTTTGTTTTGAAAGTAAAATAGAAGTAATTTGGCAAGCCATAGAATCAGTTACAGATGCCTAATTTAAGATGAATTTCTATAGCGTCGTCGCTTGTCGCACTAAGACATAAGTTGCGATACATTATTTTTACATCTGACATCTTTTATTTTTGTTCCTGACGCTTCTTAACACGAGACGACCTTATGATGCCGTCAGTGAGCGGAATTCGCATAACTTACCTCAGGTCAAACATATCATCATCTGCCTAGCCTTTTCCCAACTATGTCGAGTCTCACCGGATGTAGCTGAATACCAGTATTTTTCATAGAGCGACGGCCTATCTGCCCTCCACAACCTAATTATTACTGGGTAATACTATACCCCTTAGGTCAACCATATATGACTATAAATTGCTATCCATATGTTCAGAAGATATCGGATGATCGTAGCTTTAAAGTTTGATTACAGGGCAAAAATATATATTAAGACGAATCCAAGCATACGAGCATTTTTGCAACCGAAACAACACAACACAAAAACAGAACCATTTTGACCCATACGAAACATCGAAACACGAGCCCATCAAGTCAAACGTCACTCACACGCCATTACACCTAACTGACATTAAATCTAACGTTATCGCCCAACGTCCGCCATTTCCCGAGTCCCGGAGTCCCGAGTCCCGGGTTCCCGACGTCAAGCAACAATCTAGAGTAGTCCCGTGAATAAATCAGCTAGGGCACCTCTGATCCCTTAAATAAGTGGGTTCTCGTGTGTGAAATATCGAGTACGGGTGGGTTTGTGAGGAGTGTGCGTCAGTGTGGCGGGGACGGGAGGGGGATTGGGAGGTGAGATGAGGAATGGGGAATTATGAAATGTAAGATAATATTGCTTTTAAAGAGGTTTAGATATTGATTCGTATACATTTGATTTACCAATGCCGGAGGAAACCACACATGAATAGATTAATAGCAGTGAAAAGCTATGGGGACAAAACAGGTGGAAGAGACATAAGTCAAATTGTCATTCAGTTTATTTATATAGACTAAATTTAAGTTTTACAAGCCACACCTTTCAGGCACAAAACATGTTGTTACATACCTCTAAAACACCGCCATGTAAATTTAGTAGGAGTGGCTGGCATTATCTTGGTCTTTAGAAATATTTCATGTACAATTTTAGATTCACATACTATGCAGATAACTCCAGTAAATTCCTATTAAATTATATAGTAAATTCATAATAATTTTAATTACGAACATCAAATTATAGCTGCTGTTTAAAATACCGTGCTTAAGTTTAAGAATTAGGGGTATGCTAATTATTTGCTGTCTTAGATTTGAGTGTCATTTTTTTAATTACGCAACTAGACTTACATTATTCGAGAAATCTTAGTACAAGCAACATCTGAAACAATCTATGAAAATAAAATTCCATACAAAACTCATCTCCTCTCCCATACACCTGAGCGCCCCCGCCATCCTAACGCACACAGCATCATTACTATTCAGCCAGAGTACACAACGAAGCGACACGTACGGCGGGCATCCTTCAAGCAGGACGAATATTGTGACGCGACTATCCGCCTACCTACTACGTATTATTATGTAAAACTTTACAAGGTATTAGGTAGGTAGATATATTAGTTGCTAACCTCGCAAATTGCCTGTCTTACCAAGGGGTATCGTTGAACCCAGTACCTGGGCCGTAGAGGTCAGATAGGCAGTCGCTCCGTTAAAGGTACTGGTCTTCAATAGCATTTGGTTTAACGGGAAATTGACCTCATTATAGTTGGGAAAATGCTATACAAATTAGTTAGTAACCCGCCTGGGAGAAAAACTTAGAGCAACAGCATTTTTTAATGGGCATTTGCGTGTCGATGGTGCGTAAAATAATGACATGTCCTCGGCCCTTAAGTTTTTAATTACCACACCCGTAAAGGTACCCATCGATCCCTTTATTACAGTGCAAGTAGACTGCGCCCATCGCTTGCATGCTATCTATAGCATTTCAAATGACAACCGTTTGATGAAACAAAAATATGTTATGGTCTCTATGATAATCGCAACCTATAATAAACCTATTTAAAATATGAAAGACAACGATTTGTCATGGCTGATTTAACAACTCCATCAAAATCTCTGTCGGCAGTTTTTCCAACGGCTCATTTAATCAAGCCCAAAAACCAAGGTCCTATGACTAATCCCGATAACGGCACCATTCATTAAAGTTACCAGGAAACCATAAAGCCATCGGTTCAACAAACCCGTAAATTCGAGAGCAGCCGAAAGTCAACGTGTGTGGATTATTCAATCACTTCCCTCGAGTAATTGCTTTCGTTTCCTTTAGACCCTTAAAAGGGACAAAAGCCAACGAATATCGGTATCTTTCCTTTGGTTAAGTTTAGGAGGTCAGACGACGGTCAGTCTACCCGTGGGATCTACTGATATTCAAAAACAATTACATACCCGAAAGTTTGCAACCACATAAGACACGAAGATATGTAGGAAAGGTTCAAAGATGGGAAGAAATAAATGAGTTGGTAATATTAAAACAAAGATAAACGTACAATAGGCCGGTTTATGGCGACAAAACTATTATAAACTGGCCTCTTATTCTATTGAAACTCCGTACTTACGCTAGGCCAGTTCACTCAAGTGTTACCACATACGTGCGACAGTGTCTATTCAATAAAAGAAATATTCCTAAAGTAGCATTAACCAAAAATCAATAGCGCAAAAGCATGAGAAACACTTAACCATTGCTTCTTTTTAGCACATCCTTATAAGCTAGCAAACAATTAACAAAACAAAGAAATCAAGCCTTCCAATAAAAGTGACGTCATTCGCAAATTCACCACAAAAAAAAACTATCTATTAAAGCTACATTTACAACGGTACTTAAAAACAGTGGATGTCAAAAAGTTCCGTCACTTGGCAACAATCATATTCTCATCTGCGAGCAAGTTTCTATTGTCAGCGGAGTTAATTGACTGGAAGTAGGTCTTCGTCGGTGATAGCATCGAATACATCTGTCGTTTAAGATGTAATAGTAAAGGATGCAAAAAGATATGTATTATTAGCAATACCGTGGGAAATTATCGAAGCGAAGAATTGGCACTGTCATTTTCATTAAACGTCTATAGCAAACCTTCATCGGCTAAAATAATTGTCCTGATTTATAAGCACGGTCAACAGGTATAACTGTTAGTTGCTAAACATATAAGGCGTAGTACACACAACCGTGTATGACCAGATGTACGAACGTGGACAAGGCAAAAGGAGTATGTAAGGATCGCTAAGGCGTTCTGTAGCTTTTACCTGTTTTCATGCGAATAGGGCTGGCTTATATATGTCTACAGAAAAACTTTGTCGTCTAAAATATTCGTCCTCATTCAAACATAAACGTAGTCAGCAGGTATATCTTTTAGAAACCAAATTATTAAAACAGATAGTGGAAACATGTCTGGTTCCTTGGTTCTAGAGTAAAATACTATTCATCCCAGAAATTTTAAAGTATAAATGCGAGAGGATTCACATAGTAATAACCACATTCGGTTTCCTACAAGGATATAGGATTAAGCCACAACACAAACGAAATTCACACACCACAAATCTCTCTCAAAGCTGAAGGAACTAACAAGCCATGTCTTTTATAACAATGCCCCTTCTCTTTAAAACAAAGATGAGTAATATTCCAAAAACATCCTAGTACCTACGTGTATATCATAATGCATTCGCATTTCAAATGCATGCATGATAAAGTTTGTAGCAACGGAAGCTGGTACAAATTGTATTTCGTAACTATAATTCTCAGTGGACATCGATAACCAGAGAGCGTAGTCAACCTGGAAGTTTCGCGGCATGGGATGGTTTGGAGAATCATGGTATTGGATAAATAATATGTTATTGTGATCCTATCGAAGAAGCATACAGTAAGATAATCAATCAGCCTGTAATGTTTCCATTGCTGGAACACTGACAGCGCGACTACACAGGATGAATGCGGGTTGGTGAATACCACATCAGTCTTAGAATTTTTGGCTCTAGCAGATGATATGTTTTTAGGGTTCCGTACCTCAAAAGTAAAAAACGGAACCCTTATAAGATCACTTTGTTGTCCGTCCGTCTGTCCGTCCGTCCGTCCGTCCGTCCGTCCGTCTGTCAAGACCGTTTTTCTCAGGAACGCGTGGAGGTATCAAACTGAAATTTCTATATGATACTTAGTTCTACTGTCCCTGGAAGCTGTAGAAAAATCAACCTTCTAAGTCAACGCAATCAAAAGATACAGCCACTTAGGCCGCAAATTTCCGCAAATTTTCGAAACTCGCACGGGAATCAAAACCTACAGGGTACTTCCCGTGAACTTAGAATCTTGAAATTTTGTACGAAGTCACGTCTTATAGTACAGATATAGGAAAAATTACGAAAACCGTAAATTTTTAGTTTCGTCATATAAAAAAAAGTTATATACCCACAGGTTTGTACGGAACCCTCGGTGCGCGAGTCCAACTCGCACTTGACCGGTTTTTTTTTTTATTCTTTAAATTTTAGGGAGTTTTATAACGCACAGCGTATGCCAGTCCCATCGTAACCTAATACAAGATACACATCCAACTGATCAATGTATCAGGGCCATAAAGTCGAACAACTTTCTCGCATCTTCAGAGCTCGGCTTATTTAATATTTGGTGGAATGTACCTATATCGTTCTTGTTCAACTTCAAAGCCCTGAACAGCTTACTCCTATCAGCCTCATAGCGAACACATTCCATTAACAAGTGCTGCATGTCCTCTAGAACTCCACACACCTCACAAATGATGTGTGTTGTAGCTATAAAACCACATAACATTCTACAAAAACGCAATGTCAATCTGTCAGGATAGCGAATCAACAAGAGCTAATTACTTATTAAATTGTTTGAAAGCACATAAAAAGATCAAGAAATACATTGTATAGTGGTGAATTAAAACTAAGCCTCCAGTCACTGTGCATGACCCGCACAGTGACTTTTTACCAGCTATAATTATGATGAAAAAGACGAAAATGAACTAGGTTATCATAAACTCTTACAGTTTATGTCAACCCGTTTGAAAAGTGCTGTATAAATATGAAACGCTTTAAAAGAGATTGCTGTTCGTAAAGGTCCTCGGGAATAGCGCATCTATTAATTGTACTTCATTATGAGCAATTCAACATTTTGTGTCAATACGACAGACTCAAAAGTTCCACTGTTCATTTCCAGTAAAACGTAAATAGAGAATCGCAATTAATTATAGTGCTGAAAGCTGCAGGGACCTGCAAACATAAATATTACATCTAGTGCTGCGACTCGCGACCGCGCACTGTTTGAATATTGCATCGCGAAGACACACTGGTCCAAGTTAGTAGACAGATAACACAGTAAAATGGAAAGGACACATACATAAACTTTACCTTGGACGCCGCAGTATTGTATTTACCTAGGTAAGTTTAGGCATTGTGGATAGGGAAAACTCTACTTTGGAATATATGCAGCAGTAATCTTGAATGAAGAATAGGATACTCATGTTTTTTTACTGGTGCATGAGTTTCAATCAGATGTAGATGTGTTCTGTGTAGAGTATGCTAAAGCCACACAAGCTACGTTTATTCATGAGATATTTTCTCGTCAAAGACGAAGTTTTGTATAGGAAAGACATTTGAAACTGTGAATACGAAGCTGTATCGTGTAACGCAGTTGTGGAGGTGAAATAGGCAGTCACTGTATGTTAAATACTGGCATTTAGCTGCATCTGGTGAGACCAGAAGCCAACCCTAAAATAATTAGGAAAAGACTAATGTGACAATGTATGTGAATACCATCGTATATCCTTCAGAGATATGACTAAGCTCTTAGAAAAAAAAAGCACACCTAATAACAACGATGACGACAAAACATTAAATAACGGCTAAGATAGTTCATCCACCTTTCACCAAACATTCCAAACACCGTACGGTGAACCAGCACTATTAAATTCTTAATTAACAAAGTTCTAGCCCTTCCTAAGCTTTCAAAGAAAACAAACATGGTCCAAAGCTTTTCCAGTTTAATAGAGCAGCCTTCGAGTTTCTCATAAATTTCCCAGACACCTTCAGTGTTCCAGACAGCACTAAGTGATGCCCTACGGCGTTTTCTTTAGTTGGAATAAACGCAAGACTGTGGACGTGAATAACAGCTGGGATGCTAATCAGGTAGGATTTATTTATAGATTTATTAGGCTAGCGATTAAAGAAACGTGGGCTAAATGGTGCTGTTTGTCAATTTATTAGAGTGTTTTTATCTTTGGTGGATCTTGTTTATTTTATGAGGTAAGCGTACGGCCACAAACTACACTCTCAAGCAAGATGCGTGATACAACAGCAACTGCGGGAAAAACAAATGAAATAAGTTGCTTTGAGCTTGCCAAAAGTCCCCGCGCGACGCTCGAAGGAAACTAGCGAGACACGCGCGTTTCGCTTGACACAAGTGGCTTCACCTGAGGTCGTGAACGGGGCGTTAGACTTTAGTGATTGAACATATAAGCCGTGATCAGCATTGCCTGCCGCAACCGATGCCTCTTTCAATATTCGCAACACGCAATCTAGACCTTTCACATAAGGTTCGCGTAGACGCAACAAAGAAGCACTAGGTTGCAACAATTGTCTACTTATCTATTGAAATATTTATTTCAGCGTATCAACCGGGTTCTTAACGGTCATTGTGCTTATATATTTATATCTTACTAATTCTTTTCGAATTACAAACGTTAACACTTATTTCAGCTTAGTGTTGTACCAAGTATAAATCAAAGCCAAATCTTGGCCTCGTGTTTCCAATAAATCGTTGACCACTTAACCGTTTACTAATTTCTCGGGCACCATTTCAAATCCGTTAATAGTCCCTTTTATTTTTTGCTCCCGCCGCCTCACAGATCTCACAATAGGACCCTTTGTAACCAGGGCCGGTTCGACCTTTTTACAATGTCTGCCTATTGTCAAAGACTATTTATAGGCTTTTTTTTCTCACTTGTCTGAACTTGTCGAACGAATCCGACAGGTCCCGACATGATTTCGTAACGGCCAAAGATAACAGTTCCAATTTCAAAATTGAGTTTATTTTTTAGGGCTGTGATTTCGTCTTTGTCATTTGGAGGCGCTCTTGTGTGCTAGTGATTGGATTTTTTTGGTTTCGACTTTTTGACTCATTTCGAAATACATTTGATAAAATTCGGTAAAAAGACTATTTTTTTTTTAGCTTTTCGAGCGTGGTAATATAATTATATTTTCCTTCTTTTTGGCTACACCGCAAGCTTCTTTACAGCTTATTCTTCAACACTCCTTTCAACCGCGTAATAACAGGGTAAAACTCTAGAATCCAGTTCGGAATTCCCTCTCATTCCCACCGGGTATTATCGCAAACGATTCACACATCGATATATTATACAATTCTCCCAGAAATTAGGTATAAAGCTGGCTTGATGTGCCATAAAATATATGGAGATGAAATTACGTGTTTCATACAATGTATCAACGCTAAACGTATGTATGTATGTATATTACTGGAATTATCTGTAATGGTAATGCCGTTTGGTTTAGAGTGCAATAACATGATAATTCATATTTAACATAACTACTTTGAAGTGTTGGACAGAAATATCATCAAGAGCATAACTATTGTTACGGTTGCGCAAACTAGCAACCCTCAATAAATAATTATGACACCAGCTTGCACTGTTTCACTGTAAGGCGGTAGATCGCTATGCTAGTGCATATTCTTATTTTGAGAAGACAAGGGATGAACTACACGTGTTTACACGTATTACCAAATTTAGACAAGGACCACCTCCTCTTCCTCATAGTGTTACAATGATGGCAAAGTTTTTCATTTAAACATAACATTTTAATAAAACATCACGCCTGCAATCCCCGAAAGGTTAAGTAGAGGTTTAAATACCAAATAGTACACCCACATTTCGCTAGTTAGGTTTTTCCATTTAAATTAAACGTAAATGAGTCTGCCGTGCTAATAAAGTTGTTTTCTGTGCTTTTAGTCTCTCAATGCTCTCAGGATTCCCGCAGTGAATTATATGGACCAACAACATTACTTAAACGTCTTCTACCAATTGACACTTATCACCAAAAAAAACAACAATTTAAGGTCACTTAGCGCCAAAGAACTATTCCCAAAAGCGGTAGAACAAATTACAATACTGTTACATTGAAAACTCTGTCGATTGGACGCGGCACTTTCTTAAATCACCGCGAACCGCGGTGGAGTATCGACCGCAAATTGCATAATTTCGCCCGCCGACACCGCCCGTCATAATAACAACACGACACAATAATATGGGTTGTGGTGCAAATTACAGGCGATAGGAGTGACAAATAAAGTTGATACGATATTCATTTGTTTTCGAAAATACTTTTGGCCGGTCAAGCACGAACACGTAAAGTAAACTCGAAAGATTTTTGAATTGGCAATAAGAACTAGTTTCCAACCTAATAATGATTTCGTTTTTGAGACTATTCTGTGCTTATGGTGTAACTTTAAAATGCTACTCGATCGTTTTGATTTCGATTTAACGTTATACAGGGTGGCGATTTTATCACTGTATACTTCAAGGTGAGTCTACCCGTCATCCAGGAAACTAAATCACCACCCTGTAAAAACTACTAACGTTAAGGACTTTAGTAGTTCTTTATCTGGGCGTAACTCTTGGAGAATAATAATGGTTAAAACATGCTTTACCTTGGGCTCTCGCTTAGGTACTATCCAAACTCCAGCCTCCAAGAAATATCTAATGGAATAATCCCAATTGTCACTGGCCTTTTTCCATGACTTTGCCCGATCTTGGAATATACGTACCTACATCATGCTCAGCACATCAGCAACCGTATTTGCGAGCAATGGATCAATGAACTGTCCAAGAATGTGAAAAATAAATTAGTCATAAGTATGTAGACTAGCTAAGGATGGAATGTTATGTAACAGCCAGATTTTTAATCTCTTGAAATATTTTGCATACCTAACGAAACTTGATCCTTTTTTTAATTGTCAGATTAAACTAAGTGTGTTAATGGGGTTTGTATGTTAAATTCTAGATAAGAGATTATGTGTAAGATATGTTTAGCTATAAACCAGATTATTTAGATAATTCTATTTTTTTATAATCAGCAGTTAATCGCTATTAATCTAACCTATCAGACAGATGTGTTCAAAAAGTGCTGATCAGCCTAATTTGAATAAAAGATTCTAATTTGATTTGAATGCAAACTATCTATGTATTGTTAGTGAAATTCCAATCACAGCTGGATTCCCACGGTCTTTGAATTTGAAAAAATGCAGTTTACTTTAAAATTATATCAGATGATTTATGAACCGGATCTTTTGCATATAACATTGTGAAACTTATTTTAAATGCCTAATGTTGTAAATTATGTTGACTGTATTTTGAATAAACAATTTTGCTCAAAATTATATTGCCCAATAATTTATATTAATAATCCGCATAACAAATTAGTTTACAAATATGTATTTTCACAGAACAGTTTGATGTTAACAAATAAATACGGCTTTTAGTTGCTAAAACGATTCATCGCGTCAGTACCAAGGGTACCGAGACTTGACGACCTTTCTCTCGGAATGAAAAACCAACGTCCATACAAAAAGGGGACATCTCCTTTGGTAGTAACTTCCAAGACGTTTCGTATTTCTGCAGAAACTTTGCTATTTCCTGGCAACAGGATTGACATAAGGTTTCAGTCTCCGAAAATGACATGACCTGGACATGAGTTGTTATGGCTGACCTGGAAGTCTTTAGATAGACTCAGGCCCCAGGTTGGCCGCAGCAAGGAAAACTTGCTCAAGTGGAGATTCATTAATGTCTCTGCCCTGAAGGGTAAATGTGGTTCTGTTCCACAATCGATGAGACACTTAATATTGTGTCCTGTTGTTTGTTCATTACAGGAACTGATGGAGGCTACTGAAGGCGCCAAGCTAGTGGCTCAGTTCTGGGACACAATTTAGATTGCCATCGACACGCTAAGAAGTAGAGTAGGTTGTGTCGATTTAATACACTTTTGAAAGTTCTATCATTGTTTTCGCTAATACAATGTCGTTATTCTTTGTGAGTTTTACATCACCCGCTAACCTCTCCTAACTCAACCCCCACGAAAAGCCTCGGACAGCCGATACGATCTTCGATACGACGGCAACAAAAAGAAACGCCGTTATTTCCCACGGGGTGTGGAATTCTTGTGCCATTTCGGACACAAGCCTTTTGTGATCCCCGTCCGGCTGTCCGCTAGATTATTCGTTTAATATTGAAACTGTTTACACCAGAAATAGGTTGTGTTTTGTTTGTTGGAGGTGTTGTAGATAGACTTTGGCCGTGTCTGTAAGCTTTCCCAGAGACATGTGGACCTGTCAAGGCCAAACGCATAATCAGCCTATAATTTTCCCACTGTACATAGGCCTGGAAATAGGCCTCTCTCTATGAGAGGGAGTGGGCCGTAATCCACTACGCGGGCCCAGTGTGGGTAAGTGGATGACCTATAAGTATCTTCGCATTTTTGGTTCTAGGTTTTTTCATTATTGCCATAATCTTTTGTCATCACTGCTAAAGGAAAACATCGTGGACAAACCGGAATGCAAAAAATCGAAGACATAATATGACATCGACTTGCACTGTGCCCGCATGGTGGATTACGGCCCTCTCTCTCTCTTACATATAGGATGCCAAACCCATCATTAAGCAGTTGGTTCCCTGATCATAAGCCAAAAAGACCCTATGGATATCTTCTATAGCATATTCAAATAACACCACATTCAAACCAAGATACGTTGAACAGATTTACACTCCATGCCAAAGCACTTGTAACAACCACGTGTGTCATAAAATGGCCACATTTTACGAGAACGCGGTGTAAATGTTGATAGAGCCGTATCATAGTGACAAGTTACTGGCCTAACGCTTATCTACTAACGTGGAATAGTAACCCTATTATTGGCCCGACTAGCACTGGATGAAATGCGGCAGTGTAGAGTTGTTTACACGCCTAGTCTATGACTGACTGTAGTTATTATATGACTAGAATCGTGCGAGGACCACAATTAATTACACGGATTCGGCTAGACCTTAATGCCTATGCAATAAAAGCGATAAAGAAATCGTTCGCTAAGTTTCGGTTCGGCGATATTTCGCGTCGGGCTATTCGCTTTTATGCTAAGCGCTGGCTTACGCCGCGCGCCGAGTCCGCGTTGAGAAGTGTATGTATTCACACCTTAACTGAACTAATGCGAACGTTGTAAGTTACATGACAAATCATTTCGACAGCGAAGTGCCAATACCTCCTAACTGAAATTTTTCGAGAAATTCACTTTTTTATCATTTTGAATTTAGAGGTGTTATCGCATGTTTTAGTGAAATCTCCTAAATTTATTGGTGTTTTGTTAAATCCATAATCTTCTAAATATCACAACATTATCACATATAAAAATAAGTACAAAGTTAATACCTCCTTTTTAACCGTAAACCTACTGCACTATCATAAAATATATGAAATCAGCATAATTTATAAATCCAACACAATTATTATACAAAATAAATAAATAAACTAACAAAATTTTTAACTTCTCAAGAAATTAAGCGTTTCATTTTCAGTTTGTGTAAAATTTTGACTTTTTCAGTTAGGTGTTATTGGCACTTCGCCGTCGATTTGTAGATCTTTGACACGATCTTTGAGTCGTTACAGGTAGTTGCCCGAAAGTCTGACAGCTAGTCTTACCAAGGGGTATCCACCCCGTACTAACTGGGTTGTGGAGTTTAGATAGACAGTCGGTAAATGTAAAAAAACTGATATTCAGCTGCATCCGGATACACTGGAAGCCAACACCAACACAGTTGGGTAAAAGCTAGGCAGATGATGATGTTCACTAGCTGCAAATATCCTAAATTATATTTCAAGATACGCGTAAAGGCTCTGCCAAATCGGTGTCATTGTCCAGATCCACGTCCACAATATGTCCGTACCCGATTGATCAAAACTTAAAAGCTTACAATTGTAAAGTTTCGATTACCAGAAACACATTTTCCAAAAACATCACAAAATCGTGCTTAACTTCGCCATACTTTCTTCTCTAGCGAACAAACAACAAATTGATTTCAATCTGTAGGTTACCGAACTTTCTCAAAGATGTACTGTCCCGTTTACAGTAACTGCACAAATAAACTCAACCTAGTTAGATGTAATAGAGTTCTGTCTATCTTTACGAATGACAGCAAACCGCTTTAGTTGGTCTTGTCAAATAGACTAGGCATAATGGGTGTAAAAAATACCCTTAGCGAAGCCGAAAGGTACTGCGATATTTTTTTGTTCTTGACCATATCTGGTAACCTTCTAGTTACGGAGATATACGGGGACAAAGTTCCAACATTTTCATAAGTTTTTTTAAATGCAATTTTTTCATGTTACAACTTTTGTTTAAATACCTCCACGACCCTCGTATTATTCAATGCACCTATCAGCACAATGTTTTGAGTCCGTTACATTGAGTCCTACCGTATAACGTGACTTTTCCCTCCAAAAAATAAGTCGTTTCCCAGCAAAAGTTTTTTCGTAGAGTTATTTAGTTTGATGTACAGAATGCTTGGTTGCCGGCTTCGTGAAGGGTCCGTTTACACCTTGTATACCAACGAGCACGGTGAAAGAAAATTCCAAGACATGTGATATCCACCAGTCCGTACTGGGCCCACATGGTGAATTAAAGCCCGATCTCCTGCACACTGTGTATCAGCAGTGAGAAAATTATAATCTAATTTTACTATAGTAAAAGAACTAGAAGAGATCAGATCAGTGTGTAGGAGATCTATTTTACGCTTCCAGAAGCTTGAACAGAAGTACACCGTGCAGGGGAAGAAGTATCTATTTTATGACGGAATAAAATCTTCAAATAGCCAATGGAATGTGCCGCCCACATGCGCATGTGTGCGCTGTGTGTCATGTGTAGCCCATGGCAAAACTGTTGGGGTTCCCTGTTTGCATAGAACCCTAACCAAACACCGTAGTAAAAAAATATTTACATGACAGGTGGTTATCCAAACTGCCGGCCGATCAAGGGTTAAATCGCGGTACGCCCTAACATCGTGTCCCGTTCACGTCCTCAGGCGATGCAAGTTTTATCATCGACACGTGGTCACTTGTTACCTTCGCGAAAGTAACAATATCGCGTCAGGGTCAGATTCCTCCAAGCAAATATTAAGCGTCTCCTCGCGCGTGCTCTAGGATGCACGAATACCCAATTTTATACTTAAAGACAATAATGATACAGTTTTTTATTCAGTGACACCAAAAAAATGCGCAAGGATTTTTCCGCTTTGTGGAGCTGACCCCCACAAGTCGTGTAGCGGTGACTCGTAGCCTTTCACTCGTGCTTTTAAAAACTTCTTCTTTCATTTGTTTTTTTCAGTCGCTTGAGTGTGTAACTCGTGGTCAAGCGGTATAAGCTGTAGGTACTACCGAATTCACTGACGGTCGACCACTTTTCAACCTTATTACTTAGGGCATAAGGGTGAATATTGGCTGACCATCAGTGAACTCAGTAGTATCTTTAATAGAAAACCTTCCTACTGATTTAAAATGAATACACCGGAAAATCTATTCTAAGACGCGAGAAACAAGACCTTTTTTTCTATAAAAATAGCAATTCTGCACGATCTAAAAATAACACAACCTTTTTTATCCTATACTCGAGAAAATCCTCTAGGAATAGTGTAGTAATCACGATTTCATGTAGCATTGTAATCTAAATATCATTCGTTTCTATGAATTCCTCGTTAGCACCAAGTAAGCCTTCTTGGCGTTATCCTGAAGAATAATTCATGTAAGAGGGATTATTGTGAATAAAACTACGAACTTAGTACCTAGGTGCAGATAATCTAGGTTTGTAGGAGTATAAAGTTGTAAAGGATCGCTTGTAGATAGCTCGCATGATGTTCTGCAGATACTGTGTGAGGTCTTGAAGTCAGCGGATTGAAGAGCGGGGCGATTAGCGTTTATTTCGGAGAGGAAATTCTAATTTATCTAGCAATTATGATCATTAGTGAAATGAATGCATATTGTTTTCAGAGGACTTGAACAATAATCATTTAGAACACCATTGTTGTTAATTGAATAAGAAAGAATAACTTTAAATTTATTGATATTTGTATTACCAATGAGTTAACACTAAACTATAATGTAAGAAATATAATTATGTACATACCCTTCGCAGTCCTTCACTTCGGCGTCAATTAAAAAAAAACATTCACTTACCTAAAACAAACAAAAAAAAATTAATTAATATTTCATCACAACATTAAGTCATCCCCAAATTACCCTCCACCACATTTACATAAATCCCTGCTTGCATTACGATAAAATTTTCATCACCAACTAATAATTATATTTTTCAAGGAAATAGTACAAGTTTTTTTCAGCAACTAGAATTACCTAATTCTATTTCTTTGTAAAGTTGACCGTTCAAACGTGTCATTGAGTGTAATTCTTTTTTTCCTGTTTAGATTTAAGTTTGTTTTATTTTATATTTTGTTTTGTGGCCAGTGTCAAATAAATATTTTTTTCTTTCTTTCTTTTCTTTAATTGAAATAAATGGTTTCGACTTTGCTTTTCTCAGCCTGCTATTGACGCTTATGCCTCACCCGCGTGTTTCCCAGCCCCAATCAGATACTCAACTTGATTGGCTCCACACATGCAGAAATGCAAACATTTTTACTGGCTCCGTAGTCGCAGCGAATGAGTGTTCGTTCATGAGATGCAGCTTCTGAACGGAACCATTCAGTAATGTTGGCAATACTAATGCATTTCCTAGAGGTCCTTAAAAGTAACAGTTTGTAGTGGTTCATTTTGATTATGAGGGGAGAACGAATCTGAGACGCAGGACTGTTATAACCACTCGTGGGGGTTCAAAGACTTTGAAAAGGCTAGCTAGAGCTTTTGCTATCAAAGAACTTTGAGACTGAATGAAAAGAAAAGCAATAGTATCTTTAATAATTTATCTAAACTATATATGTAGATCGACGGCATTATAACAAGCTAGCTGACCGGCGCAACTTCGTCTGCGTAACATTTTTGATTAATGCTCCGCTCCTATTTGTCGCAGCGTGATGTTTTATAGCCTATAGCCTTCCTCGATAAATGGGCTATCCAACACTAAAATAATTTTTCAATTCGAACCAGTAGTTCCTGAGATTAGCGAGTTCAACCAAACAAACAGTCTCAGTCAATAGTCTTGCAGTTGTTATTCCGCCGTTACCATCATTTTATTTTTTATTTTTTTATTTGTTATTATCATATCTTCCACAGTATTTATTTATTGAAACCTATTGACATCCGCACACTCACCATATAGGTTCAGTTGAAAACCAGCGTCGGGCACTAGCTGTCCGGCATTTTGCTGAACTGGGCCTATTTGGCGCAGCCGTGAGGCACACAATATTTCTTGGTTAGCCTAAAATTTTATTTTATATTTGCTTTTTTATATTCTGTATTGTGTACTTGTGGCGTGTGCCAATAAACGTTTTTTCTTTCTTTCTTTCTTTCTTTCAAACTCTTTAGCTTTATAATATTAAGTAAAAAATAGTATAGATAATGAAACCTTGGATAATGAAGCACCTTCGACTTACATGAAGCTTGTTTCCAGTATTGGACAGCTAAAGGCTTAAGCAAGTAAGACAAGACCTATGTACGTTTGTATTGTTTACGTACGTTTTATTGTCCACAACACCAAAGGATACCGCTGTGTAGTATGCGACAACGCCACATACGTTACCCAAACCCATGGCTTTCTCAAATGCTCAAGAAATGCCCACTAATCGAGTATCCATGTTCGATCAAGTTTCACATAGTAAAACAGAATTTTCTACAGCAATCCACACATAACAATTGTTATGTACTGCCGCGGTAGTAAAACATAAGGACTGTCAGGTTACAAGCGCTGAGCCGACTCATACAACGAGTTGATAACGCGCTGTTTTATGTGTTCACTGGCTTACTAGCTTTGTGGATACAAATGTAAGCTTTATGGACTTGTCGTACATACGTAGTCAAGAGCTAGTTTAGATTGGAAACAATGTTTCAACAGTAAAGTTTTACTTCCATGTGTCAATGGTACTATAAAATTGTATTGGCCAAATACTTCGCCATTTCCACGGCATATCGGTACCTAGTGCTGAGATCGCTGTGATTGTAGCTTTTGGGCAGCAGAGGACGGGAAGGAAGGGCATAATCTGCGATGAAGATCCAAGTTCGAATCTTTTAGCCAAAAATAAAGTGATTTTAGGTCTGTAGTGACCCATCCAAACCACCTTTACAGACAAAGGTAAAAGTTTATGAGAAACAAATAAAGGGGCTGAAACATCATGAATTCATGATACATCATCATCCAATGGTTCATCTTATGCAGTTTCCTAACAGCAGATTAGGAGGTATGGCAATTATAAAGTCAATTCTATGTAAGTATATTTATGTATGACCTTACCAAAGTTGAAACAGTTCTCCCATGCTGAAATTGGAAGCAGTCTTTTTGAATGGAAGAACACTATGGAAACTTAATCATAATTGAGTCATCATCAGCTTATACCAACGGAGTGGGGCAGATTACGCCAATTATATGATTAAGACTCATCACCACATAAAAACTCTTTGTCTGTTAGCGCAGATAGAGCGAGAACAAGGACAAAAAATTTACATCTTTCTGTTTACTGTAACACAAATGATAATAAACTTTGACATACTTCAGAAAAGGTTGGAAATTGAATGTACTTAAGTTGAAAAAAAAGTACTGTACCAGTAAATGGAAATTATCTTTGTCGTGCTAAAAATAAAGTTTAAAATGGTTTAAATTAAAACAGTAGGTATGAACGTCACGTGTGGTCGTTTATAGAATTAAACTTTATTACAATCGTAAAGTAGCGGAGTGGCTGCGCCTACGCGGGGCGCCCGTCATTTAACATTACAATTAATGCATTTTAATGTAATGTATTTTCACTGTAATCATTACATGTAATTTTATGGAACTAAAATGTAATTATAAAGCTTCTTAGTAGGAGTTTTTTTGGACATTTGATTTGTAAATCAGTGGGAAAATTGTGTGAAGTGTTGTTGTTATTTATTTTAATGTTGCTCTTACTGTCTACATATTAATTATTGTTCTGATGCGACAACTGCCTATCTGACCTCTACAACCACTGGGTTGTGCAGGTCAGATAGGCGGTCGCTCCATGCCCTGTGGTAAGACTGGTTGTCAGACTTTGACCTGTCAAGACTGTCAAAGATCTACAAATGACAGCCGGAACCAACGGCTTCACGTGTTTTCCTTGGCCGTTGGTGAAAAACCTACAAATAGTAACAAAATCAATTCACTTCCTTGTAAATATTAATAGAAAATCCACCCATTATAAATCGTTCCATCAAAATCGGTTGCAAGACAAACCATCTCACTGTGCCACCGTTGTCGGTCGCAGTTGGCGCCTCGTCGCCGCGTTAGTGCCTTGTGAACACCTTTACACGCCTCAATCTTGATATCTGATACTTTGTAGCACAACAGGTAGATTTTATTTGACTTTAGAGTGAAGAATGGACAGTTTTGGATACTTGGTTTGCAATTTTGTCTGATAAATTTTAAACTTTGTGGCATTTTGGTGACGCCTGCCCGAAGGTTTTGCTTATAGAGGTGATAATGCTAGTCATAAAATATATATAAAAACTGTACTTTGGAATGTTCTACTCCAAGTTCCACGCATTTAATATTATAACTACAATTATATTGATAAAAAAAGAGGACAAAAACAACAGTAAATTATTCACAAGTAAAAATAACCGTACAAAGGCGGACTCAATGCCTTGGGCATTTATTTTCTACTTTATTTATTGTATTGTGTATCCGGCTGTGTCCGCAACTCCACATCAAAAGCGTATTTAGCCTACTACCTTATTTAATTATGTCCATTTGTTCGGATCCTCCCGCAAAACAAGAATACAACATTATTTTTAGTATATGCGAAACCAGAATATAGTTTGTTCAGAATAAGTCACTGAATCGATTCCAATAATTTTTATATCATGTTATATTTTGTTCCAAAAATATTTTAAAAAGGTTACAAGTTGGACACCGAGCGACACTTAATACCTATCCGCAATCAGGCATTAGACGCGGGGCGCACAGTGGGGCGCCGCGTGGTGGGTATGTTTTTGTACGGACAACCAGGTAACATAACAAGCTTATAACTTTGTGATTTTTCATGATACAGTTTTGAAATTTTGTACATAGATTCTTTACATAAAAATACTAGACATGTGTTTCAGGTTTCGCATATACTAAAACTAATGTTGTAGATACAACTTATATACACGATGGGATCACCGACGCTAATACGGTTACCAAAAAAAACTGCTGTTCCATACATTTTGACCGTGTATGTATTGCAATTTTGAAACAGCTGTTTTTTTTTTTTCAATAACCGACAAAAAAAAACTGGTGCAGAATGATGTACTGAATACGTTGTAACCTTTTTAGTGTCGGTGTCCTATCCATCCTGTATATACGTATATACATACGTGGTATCCTAGTGTGGGACCCAGTGTCTCATCTTAATATTGTTACACTTTTTATGAAACAATATTTTTTTCTATCAATCATTTGTTCTTCTTATTATTTACATTTTTAAATATTCACATATAAAATAATAATAAAAAACTTTTAAAAATATAAAAATAGTACCCCACCGTTATCGGGAACAGGGTCCAAGCTAGCGGCGGTCAGGGCTCCAAAGACAGGAACCTCCTAACAATACGAGCCGTGTCAGGAGTATCGCTTTCTGAATCAAGCCCTTGATCCAGCCGCCTAACGAGAGACTCCTCAGGTATTGGTCGAGTATTTTATTATTACACTTCTTGGTAAAATATTTTCCCACGCTAACAGTCCAACAACAGAAAACAAAAATGTATGCCCAACAACAACGAACTATTATCTCCGCAGCGAAACATATAAATTAGGAAATATCTTCGCAACACGTAGAGCGGGCCCGGTGTCTGACACACGTGTCGACACTACGATACACTTCGTACACTCGGATTTATTTGTTGCTCGTTCTTTGTGTAACATTTGTTTCCAACTTTTGTTTCGAAAGGAGATATTATGTTTGTAAATTATTTTGGCACTGGCTGGCTGGCTGGCTTGCGTTTGGCTTGAATGGGAAAGAAATGGTAGGACGAATCATCTTGGATTTCGACTAAAAAACTAAATTACTAGGTTAGCTTGTGTGAGCGCTCAACTCTAAACCGTAGAGTAATTAACAGTCCATGAAAACTGTAAAAACTAAATCACTAGCTAGTGGCTAAGTAACTAACCAGACACGCTGACACATTTCACGGCGTCGGCTCCTTAGCTGACTTCGCAAAAGTAACATGATATCAGTTTTGGGAGAGGCACATTTAGAAATCCAACACTTGGTTTCGCTAAATAACTCCAAGGAACCCTCAATCATTGAAGTATTTATTATTACTGTTAGTGTCAGCGTCATCCCACTGATGGGCAAAGGCCTCAGCGCATGACTTCCAATTCTTACGATCGACGGCAAATGTGGACCACTGATCGTTGATTTCACCCAGAAATATTAGAGAACTTCAAACATCAATGCACTGAAGAGAAACATGGTCAGATAATAAGTTATACCAGGGTCTCATAAACCAGAAAGAAGATCATAAATCTCAATTCACGTAAGCCACAAACCACAGCCAAACTAGGACAATCTGTTAGCAAATAATAACAGTTTAGAGACGTAGGAATTGTCAAGTTTTATAGCAGCATGCATTTAGTCGTTTGCATGCATTTGAGAGGCGCCACCAAGACTGGCGCCGACATTACGCTAGCTGCCGTGAAGATTTCTAGGTTTATATCGGAATATGGAGCTGTTTTATAGGTTGTAACAGATTTCTGCAGTTTTAACTTTATTTAAGTAGGGTTGCATTGTAATTTGATTATCTCAGCGTGCGTTTGTGGAGTTCATAGCTCGTACACGAAGATATGGTAAAGTATTAAAAACTTTATCTCTTTAAGAGCTGGTGTTGCCAAATATGGTGGGAGAAAGAGGGGAAATCAAATCCCTATATTTATATTGCCAATAAGGTCAACAAGTATCGTAGTATTGAAGGCAGGAGAGGTTCTTTAAATGGCATTTCAACAGAAGCGGGCCTAATGCTAGTGATCTGACATAAACTATGATTCCAGGCTTCTGCAAATTAAATGTCATGAAAAAACCCAATAACACTCCGGACATTAAAGCCAAAACAACACCAATGTTGATGATGATGATGATGATGAGACCAAAGCTAATATCACAAATTCAGATAAAACATAACAGAACATCTTGCCTGTACTCCCCGAAGGGTTAGGCAGAGGTGTGCCTCGGTCGCTAGCTGCTGTGAGGCGGCGAAGCAAATAAAAGGCGTTTAAGATGATAGATTTCGTAATTATGAATTTAAAGAATTATATTATAATATGCCATGCACTCTGACCGACGCCTAGCCCTATCCTTTCAACCGTTTTTACTCTAACTGGTGGTGGCAGTCAGGAATAAACCCCTAATGTTTTCGCTACTATAATATGCATGTATTATACATATAAATCTTCAATCACTCTATGTATTAAGGCTGGGTCTAAAACCTACCCTGTTCCTCCGATCACACTAAGTGGAACCGTCCTACAGCAAGTGTCCAAATTTAAGTACTTGGGTCACTGGGTCAATGAGAAACTGAATGATGATATGGACATGGATAGGGAGCGCAGGGCATTGTCGGTAAGGGGTAACATGCTTTCTCGCAGGTTCGCGCGATGCTCACGTGACGTTAAAGTCACACTCTTCAAAAGTTATTGCCAAACGTTATACACGTGCAGCCTGTGGAGCAATTACACTAAGAAAGCCTGCAATGCTCTGCGCGTCCAGTATAACAACGCGTTCAGGGGTTTGTTGGGGCTCCCATGGAGGTGCAGTGCCTCCGGCATGTTCGCCGACCACAGCACGGACGGCTTCCAGGCGGTGCTTCGCAAAAGAACGGCCTCCCTGCGGTCTCGGGTTAAGGGCAGCACCAACACGCTTCTGAGCGTGGTGTCGGACAGAGTGGACAGCCAAATCTTGAGGCACTGGTCGCTCATGCATGTCCAAAATAATAATAATTTTAAATTCTACTAACATAGCTGTAAGTATCTACCTACTAACATAATATGGACTTGTATTATTTCATGTGTGCTAGTCTGAAATAAATATTTTCATTCATTCATTCATTAAAAAAACCGCATCAAAATCCGTTGCGTAGTTTTAAAGATCTAAGCATTCATAGGGACAGACAGCGGGAAGCGACTTTGTTTTATACTATGTAGTGATGTGTCATATATACTTCGCAGGTTGTGTCTCCAAACTACAACGACAAGTTCTGATACAATACTAATGAATTCCTAATAGCTACACAATTACTACCCCGCGTCATCAAGTCTGCCCCACCATTTCTTATCAGAGGATTTCCTGGTACTCTGACCCGCGATACGTTATCGGTGTTATCACTTATCACAGACGGAACAGTCGCAGTTACACTGCGAGGTATTTGTTAGTAAATGGAGGAAGTAACGGCTGTTCTATTGTTGACAAGCGATATGTGATGTAGACTGTTTGTTTTAACGTGTGAGATCGATTTCTGTGGTCTGTTATGTCTGTGTGTGGTATTTGTGTCTTGATGTTTGGATTGTGTACATGTACTGTATCTGCCTACGATTGGTTTTTTTTTCTCACATGTTCCAGGCAAATTCCCAATCAGAAAGGATAGAAGATCAGAAGTTATTATGCCCTGTGACTGGGACTGTAGCTTAGCTTTTTTTGTGTTTTGACATTCAAAAGTGCCTGTAATCGTCTAATTGAAATAAATGCTTTGAGTTTGAGTTTGGGTAGTACCATCGCTTCAGGACGCCTTTCAAAAACGTCGATAACTTATGTATTTTAAACATCAAGATATATAACCGTCTACCAACTGCCAGGCTACAAGAAATTGCTAGATTGACCTTGTTTCCAAAATCATGGTTTAATTTGTACTAGCTTTTGTTCGCGGCTTCGCTCCCGTTATTTACGGTGTGTAAATTCACCCACGGGAACGTTTTAAATGTGCCTATGACACCCGGGGATAATGTAGCTTTGCGTTGAGGAAAGAATTTTCGGAATCGGATCAGTAGTTTTGAAGATTACCCCCTACAAACAAACATACAAACAAATTTTATCTCTTTATAATATTAGTATAGATGAATACACTAGTATGCACACGAAAAAACAGCTACATCTTCATAGAGAGAATCGAATCGAATCTGCTTAACTGAGTCCGAATATACAACGACATTTTCTAACCAACATGTATTCATCTCCCGCCGTCTTGCATAGATTACATCCGCCAACGTAGTTTCAAAATGAAACGACCTGGAAAATAGCAAACAGTAAGCTAAAGTAAACAAAGAGAGAGAAATTACCCACGTTAAATAATAAGCCATCTTTTTACCCCACGGTAATACGCAAACGCAACACTCTTCAGGCTGCAAAGTTAAGGCACTCGCTCACTGGGAGCATTCGCCTGTAATGTTACAGTTCATATTCGAGCATTACAGCAGTGCGCAATCTGAAACGATACAATTTGTAACAATGACTTCTGTGTTACAAATCATATCGTATGATGAACTCATCATCATCTTCCTGCTCTACTTGGGGTCGGCGCAAGACGTTTTCTTCTTCCATTCTCCCCTGTCAACCGTCACTGCATCATTTACTCCTTTCATTTCATTCCTCACACAATCCATCCATCTTTTCTTTGGCCTTCCTCTCCCTCTCCATCCATCAACACTTATATCCATCACTCTTTTAGTAGCATGCGTTTCATCACTCCTCATTACATGTCCATACCAAGACAGACGTATATCGTATGATGAACGCGTGGCTAAATAATAACAGCCGCACGGGTCGATCATCAGGTGAAACCGCGCTTGCCAAGGTTGGTCCGTGGATGGGTGACCATCCATTACTTGCCGAGTTTCCTCCGCTCCTGCAAAGCACGTTAAGCCGTTGGTCCCGGCTGTCATGTGTAGGTCTTTGACAGTCGAAAGTCCGATAACCAGGCTTACTAAGAGGTATCGTATTACCCAGTTACTGGGTTGTGGAGATCAGATAAGGTTATACTGGAAGCCAACCTAGTTTGAAAAAAGACTAGGCAGATGAGAAGACTTGTTTCTGTACAAAATCCAATTTTGATTTGTTACATTACAGGCGAACGCTTCGGTAAGTTAGCACCTTAAAGCTTCATAAATTAAACTCTCCACAAACAATCGCTGCACAAAAGGTTTTACAAACGAAACGTCATTCGCAAGCGACCGACACACGAGTATCCAGCACAAAGAATGTTATTTCCTAGAAGTCGGGGAGCAAAAAGTGCAATAAGCTCGCGTGCGCTCAGCCTAACGGGAATAATCGCGGTTTCATTAGAAGCCATTATAAAAGGCACACGCTATAAAATAATTGTTGCATTTCGATTTTTTTTTTTAATAAGAATTGTTTTAAATGATAAATATCCTTAGGGTTCATTGTGGATATTTATTATAAAACTCAGCAACGAAGAGAATACATACATATTGCTGATTGGTCACGAAAAGGGATTTTACGAGCGAACACTCATTCAACAAAATTATTTTGTGTTAACAGGAACAGAGCTTCTTTCGTTGGTACCCGTCACGAAAGAAGTTAGTTCCATAATCCTAATTATCATAATACACCTGCCCTCAACCCAATTTATTTAGGGTCGGCGCAGCATGTCTTCTCCTTCCATACTTCTCTATTACTCGTCATCTCAGTAGTCGCCCCCTTTGACACAGTCCATCCATCGTTTCTTCGGTCTTCTTGAAAAATAAATTAGCTCTAGAAGATAATTACCTAGATATTTGAAAGAAGTTAGTTCCATGTCAACTAAAATGCCAAGAATATCAAGAAAATAATGCTCTTGCTCTGGTTCTGTTTGTTTGTGCTTTATAGGTAGTTCAGTTAGTATGCCAAGTTTCATGATCTAATTTTAAGTATTTTTTGAATACCAGCGGTTTATCGGTTTGGAGGTAACTTTGGAACTTTTTTCTATCGAGAAAATTTTATGGAATCGTGTTTTCGTCAAACATAGGACTTAGCATTAATCCTCAAGTTTACCGTATATTTATTTCAAAATTAATGCTGCAGTATTTTCGGCGTAACGGAGGATCATTCTAAGCCATCTGAGGTGGTATGGGCTCTTAAGACGTCAGAAAAACTTTAGTTTTAAGTCATATAAAGTAATTATGCGCCGGTAGTTTAGTTCCGTTGAGATCACTATCACAGAATCATGCGTCAGTATTGAGTAAGAATAAACACACACAAGTAATTAAGATTTAGTCATTGCCTGGCTTATGTAGGTATATGACCAAGTAAATGACGCACTTACAAATTATTTACTGCGTCTGAATAGACACGTGTTTTCTTTGTCAGCAACTTTAATCTAGTCCAAGTATGTGGTTTCCGTTTTCGCGTCGGTGTCCCTTCCACCCCGTATACGTTCGAGAATATTGTATAGTAATTGTATTTATTCGATTTAATGTATGACGAACACACATCAGTCCGTTCGCTTCACCACTAAACCTTTATTATTCTTAGCCTTAGTTTTTCCATTGGCTGACAAAAGCCTCCCTACTCTCCACTTCTCTCTTTCTTGGACTATTTAGGTCCAGTCATTTTCGAAGGAGTCCAGCACTGCATATCCCAGTCTCTGGGGTCTACCGCGATTGCGCCTGGCTTGTGAAGGGTCCCTAAGTTCGTCTTAATTTTCCTCTATTTCAAAACTAATCAGAAGCTCTCTTCTCTCACAATAATAACAGTAACTAAGTAACAAATTAATAATTCAGTAATTAGCATACTACAACCTCTGCCCGTGCCCCCGCACACATTAACGCACCCCTGACAGTGACATGTGTCTGTGTATCGTAGTGAACCTTCAGACGATCTTGAGATGATTAGGCTGAATTATGTTTAGTTGGTATTGGGAGGCAGAATCAAGATTCAAATGAAGTATGTTTGGGTTAAAATTGGATTTAATTTACTATACGAAAACAGGGGCGACTAATATGGCAAAAAAAACTTTCTAAATCGTTCACGAACAAAATTACAAAGCAAGATGATGAAGAGCTATCCTACAACCTTCAATAATGAAGAAGCAAGCACACCCGATAATGTAAGTAAAAAATGTTTGTTCAAAATGCCTTTTCCAGTGAAAAATATAAGTCACGTAGTCCATATTGTCTCCTCGTTGGGACGTGTTCTAGAAAACTCATAGGTCATGACAGCAGACATCAGTCATGACCAAATGCCATTACATCGTGCCGTACTTAGCATAGCCACAGAATGAAGGTATTTTTGTAGTGTCAAGCGTAAATGTGGCGGAGATGTTGGAAGTTAGGTCATGGAGTAAATAGGCCACACTATATTACTGGTTCGACTTTTTGGCGACTTAAAAAGAGGTTCTTTGTTTCTACCGAATTTATAGTCCTTACATGGTGCAAGTTTTCATGAAAATGTAAAAAAAATTCAAACGCTTGTGCGTTTGAATTTTTTTTTCTTCCTGGTAACTTTTGTAAAGTTACCAGAAAGAACTCTCGAAACTGTGTCAAAATAATACATTTTAGGCGATATCAATAGTGCTGTGAAAGTATAATTATTAGACCTATTACATAACAAAGCCCTATTAAGGCTTATCAGCCGGATAAACGCTACTCCCAACAAAAACACAATGGCTGCTTTAACAAGTAGATTAGCGGTTAGTGTTTCGAATTCTCACGCCGAGAAAAAGTGAAAACATGCAAAAACTATATCGATTGGCACCACTCAGGAAAGACAGCGAAGCCAACAGTGAAAGCATATTCACTGTTGCTCCAATAGTAACACGGTACAACTGTTGGGGGAAAAAATATCAGCGCAAAAAGGTTACGAGTTAAGCGAATATTACAGCTTTACTTTGTGATTTTTTATTTCATTACCACTGCTCTCAAAACGGAGGAAACTCATCATAAAGACGCGCGCATGTCTTAGAAACAAAAATTTTAGGGCTGCGATATTCGTCCACCCGCACTGGGCGTGCCGCGTGGCAACATGGGACAAGGGCAGAAAGATGATGACGAGGATATATGGATGGGTAGTGATATGCCTTTCAACCACAGAATCTAAGTTTTATTATTAAAATACATTAAAAAATCTAAAATTAATTTTTCTTTTTTATTTCTTTTTTTTTTTTTTGCTAGCCTCAAAAAATTGTGTCAGTCCTTCTACCAAACACCCTGTATAGGGGAGAGAACGTCGACATTTTTTCCGATGGGGAATCCCATAGTGCACACAGCTTGTAAGAATATAATACAAGACAAGTAGCTTACAATACCATATTCTCCATTCATGGCGTAAAAAACGTGGGTCATGGTAGTGGGCGTCGGTCACGGGTAATTAACCCATAGTATTTACTTTTTGCGCTTAACTTTACGCTCTTTTTAATTTATGGAGTAAGCAGGCCTTTCAACCGGAACTATACGTGTGCAGGAGATTGATTTTAATACGGTATAAATATGAACTTGGAATTATTAAAAGGTTGATCCCGATCATATAAGTTGATTTTCATATGTTCAACAAACAGATGTGTTGCTAGGAAGTTTGTTCCACCACTTCATTCTCTTTCTTCTTATGCAATTTCTGAGGTTCAGAAAGAACTGATTCTCACACACAAAAATGATTATTTTAAAATTAGTATTTATTGAATTGCGACAATTTCACCGAAGCTGTAAAGCAATAGAATAAAGTAATCCTTACAGTTAGGCTCCTAGAGCCCTTGGCCGTTAAAAACACTTACAATATACTAGTTAAAAGACTAATAATCTCGTCACACGAAATCACCACTTTGATAGGTAAACAGCCTGCGTCCAATCATTATTTTAGTAATGAGTGGATTAAAAACTTAGTAAAATCAATTACGCTAACCCACCCAGCTTAACGTGAAAATTAAATCTTTTAATTTCCAATCCAATTCCAAAACTGCTATATAAAATAATTCCAATACAATTGGTTCAACTTCATAAATTCAATTATTTTGTTCGACACTCGGGTTGCAATGACAGGTTGACGGATAGAAATTATGTTAATTATGGATAATTGACGAAAACAAATTTTCGTTCGGACATTTTGACGTATGTTATTTATTTACACAATTTACGGCTTACATCCCGTTTGGTACCTTTCCCGTTTGGGCAAACAAACAAAATACCCATCACAAAAGTGCCGTTTCGTAACTATTTTGATCTTCATACATTGATTCTCGTTTTGTAAACTTTTGAGTAAGCGTGTATTCATTCCCGTTTGGTAAACTTTTAGTTCGGCAAGTACAGTTAGGACCCAGGAGAACTAATAAGAAATACCACAATTAATATTCTGTAAGCTCTTATTTATTTTTAACTTACCATTAGTACCCAAACAAGGTAGGTACACAAAAACAAACCTTCCTGCTATGAGAAATAACAAAACACTAATATGACCTGTAACTAAGTTTACAAATAGTTCCCGCAATACTTAACCTAACCTCTCTTACATATTAACATTGAAATAAGAAGTCACAAATTTTAACAGAACAGCCTTGAATTTATCCTAGGTAGGTCCTACCCAGAACTTGTGTGGGCAGACGGAGCTGTTAGAATAAATACCACCTTGAATTCATGCAAGCCTAGTACTTTTTGTAGACTATTCAATAAAAAGACGATTTTAGCGGCACCGACATCTTCTTCATGATTCTGTTCTTAAAGTATATTCAGGTACCTACTGTTCAAATTCAAAATTAAGTGAGAGTTAGAGTGAATTAATTTCTGGACGATTTATTAAAGGGTCATCAAGTATTGTCATACTTAATTTAAAAAACAATTTTAGTTCCCAAAGTAACAGTAACAAATCGTGAAAATAAAGATTGTATATTTTTTTTTTGTAACAATAAAATCAATAAATACCCCAAAGATGAACGAAGAAAAGATGACGCATAAATAGACTAACAAACAAGTTCATAAAATACAAAATGAGAAAACAATCGGCTTTGTCCCACTTTAGACCTAATTCAATAAACAATGAAAAACTACAAATCAAATCATTTGTTTACTTACTTACAACAACATTATTCTAAACTACGTGCAACGAACCATTGTGGTATTAGTTTGAAGATGACTTCGTTCAGTTATTCAGAAGATGATTACAACTGTTATTTGAAATCTAGATAAATTTATTTTAGTTTTCATAAGAAATTAAGAAGTTATCCGAAAGTCCGGTGATCTAACCTTTCATCCTTCCGTCAGTTGCATATCGGATAGGCTTATAATGAAATATTTCGAAATCTTAAACTATAAGTTGTAAGTCCAACCTCCAAATTGTATTAATAGACTAGACTAATTATGATACTGTTTATCGTGAAAGAAATACCCAAATGAAACAAAACAATCATCAAATTCAAATCAATCAATTAAAACAGAACAACTCCATTTTTTCTCAGATCTGAATGCTGCTAGATACAGATTATCCCATAATACAGTAGGTGTGGGATAACCAGATAAACAGCGCTGGATGACATTGAACGGATTCCAGATTCGCATGATTACTCCAACAACCCGATTGTTATAATAGAGAGACAAAGCTAATGATGATAGCGTACCTATCAAAGAAATCAATATACCAAACAATATAACTATCATCAAAATCCGTAAGCTAGCCAACATAATCAATTAGCTGAACCTAATTATTGTAGACAACGATCAATCAAATCGAACACTAGCATCACTTCTCGACCTGCACCCAACCAGATAACACCCAAATTAATCTCCTCCAAACCATTAATCTTCAATCCGGGACACCGAAAGGTTTTATTTGTCCAACACCACATTTCCAGAGTAATATTTGAAAAGGAATTCATTCCGGAGCTAAGTCGGCCATGAGTTATTCTGTCGTGGTTCCTACAAATATTACCCTAAGGGTTTAGCTAGACGATTTTTGGTTGAATTGACAATTTATCATGAATTTCAGTGGCAGTGTGCGAATGTGAAATGTTCGGGTGTGAAGGATTGTAGTACATTTGATTTTTATCAGAGGATTTTGCACAGTAAAAGTGTCCAACCAATGTAATGAAGGTACTGTTTTGATACATCTTTTTCACAATTTAGAACAGGAGCAGATTCAGAACGAATAAATCAGAACACCAGGCATAAAAATCACGAAACGGACAGCAGTAGTGGCAATAAGGTGTGACAATGATTCACTGGTCGAGAATAAAAGGGAAAGGGAAGGAGCAAAGCAAATCATGGCATGAGAAGCGTCGCAGTCACAGTTACACAATAATCATATTGATCTGCTAATGCCTCATTGTAACAGCCCTAACTACCAATCATTAAATATCCGATACCCATGCATTTAGCTCCTTCTCTACCATCGCTTATAATTGTATAACCAGTTCAATCGATCATATCCTTATTAGCATCATTTCCTTATTAGTACTTTTAATCATCGACAAAACTCCCTTTCGGTCAACCATGTATTGTGTTCTAGCCTTTACGCCCTTCGTAAAAAAGGGGTCTTTGACGTGACAAGGGTCATTAGTAAAAAGTATAATGGAACTAGTATGTCACCCACATTGATGTATTGACGCTAAAGTATAGTTTTAGTTCTTAATGTATCAAGTTTGTCTTTTTTTATATAAGTGTAGTGAATTTTAGGATTTGTTGTGAATTTGGAGCCGTTCCAGATATATCCAGGATGATAACAAGGCTGATGTTTGTTAGTAACAAATATTTTACATGTCCTGTTACACAATCACTGTTTGCCAGGCATTCCATAGTTAGGTCCCAAATGAACAGACTTTTATTGGTCCAATCACGAGTAACGAAGGATCTGAAATCAAGCCATCCAATTACTGTTTTTTCCAATCTGAATGTTGAGATTTCATTTGCATTCAAAATTACTAGAGTATCTACTCGGTTTGGAGTATCAATTGCTTGTTGCAAGTGCGTTACAAACTCCCTTCGGAATTTTTACGTTATTAGGGACAACTTCCTTAACATGGACAAAATAAACGTTAAACATTTTTTTTAACAACCTTTTTATGATTTCGTCCTTTTCCTTCCTTCCTATTAGCTTTAACTACCTGAACCCTATTCCTTGAACCGGATCGAGCCAACGCAAACAAAATATTTTCGGTAATAGGTACACATGGCAGGGAAATAAACACGATGGCTACGTCCCACGTGCAAAATAAGACCAGACATTCGTGATTGTTTCAAAAATGGATACAGAACATCAACCTTTCCAATAAATCAGGTTAAAGGTTGCAGATCTAATTTCATCATCGCACTTAGATTCTTTCGTAACCCAAATTCAAGGAGGATAAATAATATAAACAAACTGTATACATAGTATAGTGATTCTAATTACCTATTCATAAATTCTGAAATAAAATCTGCAGAAGGTGAATGTACTCCTGAAACCGGGACAGGAGGAAAACCACAAATACTTACTAGTCTTTGTGTCGCAGACAATGTTCGTTCAATTATTCATAAGCGTTCATCATTTCCTATGCTTCATACATTAAATTTAGCGATATACGGTGATTTGTAGAACAGATTCGTCATAGAATTTGTTTACAATGCCAATTAAATAGGAATTGAATATAATATGCGTGAGGGTCTCGAAGTCGAGACAGAAAATGACGTGTATGCAGACATTGATAAGTAATCTTCGAATATTTGATGTGGCGAAGTACTAGGCAATCAGGATGGCTTTGAAAAGCGAAATGGAATTAAAACTAGTAGGACCCCAGATGACATCTTTACCGTGAGGTCATTGCTCCTACATATTAATATACCTACAGTCGCTTCTATGAACACAACTGGGTTCTAAGCGTAGACTACATGTTTCCCATTTGCAATGTAGACATGCAAAACAGATGTAGATGCCAATCTTACGTAGCCAGTCCTTAAAAACCTAGAAGCTCGAATAATCCATACTAATATTATAAATACGAAAGAAATTCTGTACGTCTGTCTGTTACCCTTTCACGTCTTATCGACTAAACAGATTTCGATGAGAATTGGCAAACAGGTAGACCATGAACTGGGTCCTAATATATAATACTTTCTAAGCCGGTAGTACTTTTCCCTAGGATAATTTCTGAACTCTACGTGGACGAAGACGCGAGTGAAGCTAGTTTAAAATAATTTAATTTCTCAGCATCGAATCTGAAATTTCAATCACGAAATTGTTAGCTAACAGACCAGTGGTCCCCAAACTTATTTCATTTGACTCCTTCAACTTTTTTCCCAGATCTCTTTGTCAAAACTTTATTCATTGGACCACTTTAATTTTTGCAGAAAGGATGTCTGATGAAAGTTGTAATTGATTTGATTTTTATCACCGAGTAAGTTTAATTTGGTCTTATTTAACCTTTTTCTTTGATTGAATAAAAATGAGCTAACTGGTGAAACCAACAACGACCTTAAAAACGTGACAGGAAAACGGGACAGGCTGGAGGTGAAATATTGGGTGTTGTTGCGAAGCTTGGAAGAAGCCTTTATGTCTAGCAGTGAATTGCGACAACCAGAGTTCATTGATTGTTGATTGAAACTAGCAACCTAATAGCAGATGTGCTTAGATTGAGATATTCAACCTCTACCAGCCCTCAATAAGATCTAAACTAAATCCACCTTACAAAAGCGATATCAGAAGACATAACTTACAAACAAATTGCAACAACAGAATAGGGTTCTGCTATAACAGACATTATACTGACCTTTTCATGTTTATCTTACGAAAGGTCAACGTAGGGCTTATGCAAACCTGACCCGTAGGCCTTAGCGATCGCCAAGAGAATTCCAAACCGTTAACTATAACATTTGGACCGACCAAGCTAACCAGACCTTTAATGTTCCATTATTCTACTTCTTCTATGACTATATTCTGTGAGGCATATGAGGGTTCATGTGTCTCTTTAAAATGGTTTGTGAGAAGCCTTTGGAGCAAGCGGATACTTTGTAATGATAGGGCTGACCAGAATGAATCTGTAATTATCCATTGTCTGTTAGTGAAGTCAATATTCGTGTAATACTGATCCTTGATAGTGATAATGAAATAAGGCAGGCGGAATATAAGACGAGGCACCAAGAAAGAATTTACATCGACTTCGCAGTAAAGTCTCAATAATAAAATAATAAATAAAATAAATAAAATCTTTATTTCCAGTTTACAATTCCAATGTCCATAATTATTTGCTACAGCAATATATTATTTAAGTCACGTTGAGAATTGTACTTAACTCAGACTTATACACCTCTGACACCCAAGCTAAGATTGAACTTGTGTTATGAGTGTCAGGGCTCTCTAAATTCACTAGGAGAGTAAATACATAACATTCGGTGTTTGGTACGCGTCAAACAGAAAACAAAGACATAATAACAATGAAATATCATCTCGATTTTAAAACTACAAAAATGATCACTATTGTCAATAACTACAAGTGGACAAAAGAAATGGCCATCAAAGTATACCAGTAGCATATGATTCAATAACAAGGAACAAAAACTTGGCATTCTTACGAAGAAGGCAACTTTCGACAGCGCATAGGCCAATAACAGCCGCACGATTTAGAAACAGTATTCCAATGAAATCGGTCAGAATAACGGCGTATTTGCTCTCCTGTGGCGTTGCACAATGCTCGTCCAGCGATACCTTCACCCCGAGGGTATACCCACGACTTTTGAAACTGTGGTTCCAATACCAACCTTAGGATTAACGGATTTAAGTTGGGGTTTCTGTGAATATGATGATCGTGTATCTCATTTCAACACAACAAATCCAAAACGGAGATATCATAGTGTACTTATATTAGAGGATTACCCGACGCTGCCTGTGGGTTAAATTTTTTATCCTTTCTTACAAGAATAACTTAGATGGTAACTATCATATTGAGATAAATGGAAGAATATTTATTCGGTATATTGGTCAAAATTATTTATCACCATGTTGAAGTTTGAAAACTTAACAAAAGCTTAGATACGCCTTTTAGGACAAAAGGACCAAATATTTGAATAATCTTATAGCAAAATAATTTTAAAAGAAATCCTGTAGCCGGTAACATGTAAATGCAAAAGAACATTAAAGTCGGTAATATGTTGAAACATCTGATCAATAATTTGCTTGATAGAATCAAATATGCAAGAAATTTTATGTAGGTAGTTGAAGATACTGCTGAAGTATAAGCAGTGCAGTCACGACGGACATAAATAAAGCCGGAATCTTTTCCAGATTGATATAGTTAAAACTAACTCCTATTACTAAGAGATTATGGTTGATATTTCAACTAGAAATCATTAAAGATCTGCCAGATGCGCGTGAGCAAAGTTATGCGCTGCCGACTCCTTATTGAGGGAACGAAAGGGACGTACAATCAAAGCTGCTCGCACTTGGTAATGTTGACATTGAAAGGACCTCTATTTCAAAGCAGTAAGAGTAGTTTTCGTAGTTCAAGTGTGGCGGTCGGTTGACCGTACGTGTTTCTAATAACGGCTAATAGATGTCGCTAGTTGCGGCGCGCGTTTCATTTCACGCTGTGATTTTAAATGAATGGATTTCACGCAAAGGCGGCTATCGTGATGTCAGAGCGAGATAGCGATACTTCCTTCCTCATTCCAATAAAAAGTATTCTTACAAATCTTTTGATTTGTGAATAAAGTATTGATGAGATTAATTTACGCCGCGCCGTGACAGTACAATGATACTTTAATAGACAATAATTACTCACTTTTTTTGTACAGGTAACACTTAGCCTTTGATGTTGCCAGGAATATTAATGCGTTACTCTGTGAGATTGTCTAACAATTGCGATCTCTTATCTAAATTGTTTTCGGTACATCGATTTGTTAGCGTCTGGTATGAAACATGAAACTCTCATTGGATATTTAGCAGCCAATTTTAAAATTAATTACTTCGCCATTTATAATGATGTAATACAATGCATAATAGGTAATAAAGCTATTTGAGGAGATGAGAGATAACTCAGAGTCTTCAGACAGAAGTAATCAGTTACAAACTAATAATGATTGTACTACGAATGCTAAATACTTACCTACGTGAGAAGTGAGAACCAAAACTTGTGTGAAAATGTCCAATCCATCAAAATTTATTAAAAACCCAGCACCCACAAGACTGGTTTAAGTATCAAACACTTGACAAGTAACATCAGAAATAAATGACACATGCGAGCACTGATTGGACAGGTCCACTATAATCTGTGTGCTCTTTCTTCGGAAGACCATATCAGGCGCTAATCTGGCAATGTCTCGACTTTAAAAGAGACTGTTTTCTCAGAGTAGTTTAATATGAAACACCGACCTATACTCGATACTCAGAAGTGGTAGTTCAAACTCAGAAACAGAAATAAATATCATTTAAAATAACCATAGATAGAGACAAAAACCTCGGTCTACCACACGAGACAAGCCATCACCCAGAGGGACCCCAATAAAACACAAAGACAACTAAATAAAAATCTGTTGAAAGAACCGACGAATGAATAGAACGAAAAATATACATAAAAATGTAGTACACAATAATATATAAAATAATCCAGTTGCGTACACAAACAATGAAAGTATTACCGAGGGACGGACGGACAGGGACAAAGAAATTACTCGCCATATACAAGGACAATTTATGGGTAAAACGATGGGTAAAAATTCTTTTGGGGCCATAAAGATATGGGGAAATATTATGTGATATGTTGAGGGGAAAGAAATTATGTTTTAATATTTATATAGTCGTGGTTTTGGTTAATTTTAATTATTAATTTTCCTAATATATTGCCTACTTATGAAATAGTCCTAGAATTTTCTTTTACGGATTGCTTTTAATTCAACACTTACAATAATTTATGAAACCTTATAACAGACTGCATTTAGTGCATTTAATTGTTGTACAATCATTGTTTTATAAAAAGGTAACTGCCAAAGAGAAAATACCCCAGACAAAGACTTAGCAGTCAATGAACTCTAATACCTACCTACCTACCTTTGCTTCACATGGATAAAGGTCAACCACAACACATTATTTATTAAACGAAAAGGAAACCGCATATAAAATAAGCAAGAATTTTATCTCAATAAACCTATCTCTCATAGTCATGTTTAATAACAAACAACACGTCGAACAAAAATGGGCCTTTACTACAAAATTAAATATTATAAAAAACCTACCCTTCTTTTAAATCTTCAAAGCTGCAGTGAGATTTGGTTTCACTGCGAGCGATTGGGGCGGTAAAACAAATTCCACATTTTTCTTACCAAACGTCAAATTTTTTATTACATCTGCGCGGAGTTACTTTCTATTGATCAGGAAATCAAGAAGAACATACAAAAATCAAATGACTGTTTGAAAGTAAGGCTATATTGTTTTGCCCAAGACAGAATAAAGTTCTAGGTAAGTCCTCCAATTACGCTAAAAAATATTTTTTAATTAAAATTTTATGTAAAAGTTACGGACCTAACAGTAAAGTTGATGTTGAATCCAGTCCAGTATTAAAACACCTAGGTACTGCAAACAAACATATTTAACAAGTATAAAATGCACTTGTCTATATTGCTATATCTTCGAAAATAAAGATACCGTAACTGTTGGAGATCATCCATTTCTTATTCCAAACCGCTATCAATCTGACCACATCCCAAAATCGCGTGTTACCGTGAGAACGTTACCCCGATTACAACGTTGTAGTAGAATCAAAGGCGCCGCCGCTGGGGTGCTTAATCGCTGGTCCTATTTGAACTGCACCCCTTTGAACCACATGTGCTCTTGGATTTGGAGCAGTTACAGCTTAATTCTATTGATTATGTCTAGAATTCTCGTTGTTCTGGTGAGTGAAGAGGGATGGGGAGGGGGACTTCAGGCTCTACATATGATCCTTTCATCATAAAGTTAAACTAGATGAAGTATACGCTCCGGCAATCTTCGTGTATCCGAATTATATTAGGTAGTTGCGGTTTACCAACCGCATCAAAATATTTGTAGAATTTTATAGTTTATATATAATTTTGTAAACCTGATAATACAAAATAGACAAATAATTCCATGGTTGTAACAGCTGTATATGAGATCTAACCATCGCGAGTATGTATTTCCGTAGATAGGCGAAGATTCCCGAAGCGCATACTTTTCAAGGGATATCTGTGTGTCTGCATTTAAGACGTTCTAGCACGACGGTGTAAGGAAGCTGCAATTAGGACGGAATCGGCATGGAGAAGCATGCACTTAACGATTTGCAGCACGGAAGACCGCATAGCGTAGACAAATTGTACGATGGTCGTGATCTTCAGCTATAGGAAAAGTATGTAATATACGAAAAGTATGTATGATAAAGAAAAAACGAAAATACCACAAGTGCACACAATGTAAAACGAAAACAAAACTTAATCCAAACAAGATAGATAACATTGTAAATCTCACGGCTGCACCAAATGAGTGTGCTAAGTAAGTCCAGTTTGTACGATTGATAAATCATGTGTTTTTCAATCTCATGATTTTGTTTTGTTTTTTTTGCAGTTGGGCTTGATTCGATGGTAACGAGCATGAGCTGACCTCTTATTTTATTAATACTCCGAGCGGCGCTAGACCAACTCCAGCTCAAAGTATTACCACCTTACCAGCGAAGTGTGGTCGGTTGTAGATCATCATCATCATTCTCCTGCCCTTATCCCAATTTATCTGGGGTCGGCGCAGCTTGTTTTCTTCTTCTTACTCTTCATAGCAGCAGTCACCTCCTTTTTAGCCATATCACCCTTTACAGAGTTCATCCATCATTATTTTTAACCGATTTCAAAAAAAGGAGGAGGTTCTCAATTCGGTTGTATATTTTTTTTTTAGTTTGTTAGGTACCTCATTACTCCGTCATGCATGAACCGATTTCATATGATTCATTCATTCATTTTTCATATGAAAGGATATACTTTCCGATTGGTCCCATAGAAATTTCATTAAATATGGTTCAGTAGTTTGATTACTAAATGAAAATAGCTGGAAAAAATGTGTCATCCAAGTAAACGAAATGGCGTATTTTGCTTTCCTATGTTTTTTTTTAGTGGTTCAATGTAAAATTAATAATTGACAAGGATTTGTGTGAGATACCACAACTAAAAAGGGTAAAATAAAAACTTTTTTGCAAAAAAATAACCGACTTCCAAAAAAAACACTAAAAGGTGGAAAATAACTTTACTTTCGACTTTACTGTCTGCGTCTGTGCCAAAAAAGTCAATTAAACAAACAAAAGTCACCGACTTCCATAAGTAAAGTTATTTACCACCTTTTAGTGTTTTTTTTGGAAGTCGGTTATTTTTTTAGTTTCTCTCCTGTAGTGTCACGAATCAGCCTAATTTCCAACTAGTCATCTTTGCTATACCACCAGTGATGTTCATAAAGTTAGGGCCAAAAACAGCAACTACGATCTAAGTGCCCGCCCCTCTGCCTATACTTTTTAAACTACAGATTATACCTAATCAAGTGGACGGGATCTGTCAACCCATGTACTATGAGCATCATATACAATCACCGATCGCTTGTGATCCTGGTGATTACTTGAGCACCCCATTTTTAGAGCTCGCACGTGCAAGTTCGAGTGGAGTTTAAAGCTTAATACGATATTGATTATATCGAGTTCACTTACGCGTAATAATTTATTATACGCTCTGAGAATGACAGGATGTGACAATTCACACCATGGTGTAGTTTTGGAACGTTTACTGTGAATTGTGTTACAATTTCGTCTTGAATTTCATACCATTTGTTTTTGTATCACAGATATTAATGGTCAACCATGACTTAGAACTAACAATACCACTAAATCAATACACAAAGTCACTGTAGGACAGTCGCAGACCAGAGAGAACAAAGTTCTTTTTATATAAAAGGATTCGTTTAAAATTAAGCTACCTAACAGCTGTAATATAAGTAAACACCTTAAACTTACGTACAGGTACGACGCTGAATGCGAAAGACCAAAATACAGTTAGCAATAGACTACGTCGACAGGGATATTCTGGACCTTTCGGTCAAACCAACTGCGGTTGCATATAAATAATTTACACGGAACGACTGCCACCTGCCGTCTGCAACCTAATTCTATGACCTAAGCGAGATGTTCTAAGGTTAGCTTGGCTGTCAAATTGTCTAGCTTCTGTCGGACAACACCATATTAATACGGATATTTTTCGGACCTACATAATACATTATAATAACTGATACTAGTATGGATGTTGCCATTTAATATGGCAATAGCGGGCATTGCCCATTCCCTAATATTTCGTGTGTTTTGTGTCATTTTTAGTTGTTCAAAATAAATAATGGATGTCAATTCAGGATTTTATCGGGATTGATTTCCGTTTTATAAATAAAAACCGATAAATGGGTCAATGACCGCTGTTGCCCTATTAAAATGCAATAACTATAGCTGTCACGTGAACTCAGTACGTATAAAATGGTCACTATGTCAGCGCAGAACGATGTTTTTATTGCACTTTGGTCCTTTGATACGAATGCTTCAAACAAAACCTTACTAATCCGATTATTATAAACGCGAAAGTTTGTATGTATGGATGTATGGATGTTTGTTACTCTTTCACGCAAAAACTACTGAACGTATTTGGATGAAACTTGGCATACAGATAGTTCATAACCTGGATTAACACATATGATACTTTTTATCCCGGTAGTACGATCCCGTGGGACAATAACCGAACTCCACGCGGGCGGAGTCGCGGGCATAAGCTAGTACCTATTAAGCACAATAATACTTGTCATAACTTGGTAATATCTTTATCCAAACACAATGAACATATCGACAACAGACTAATGAACGTTGAAAGCTGAGTCAGTGTTATCATTACTCACGTTATCAGGCTGGCGAAATGACGTCACGTAAACATTGACTCATGCACGGTTCTCGGAAAGTACCGGCAGACGAGTCCGTGCCTGCTTCGCTTTTATGGAAGTGTGAGAAATAAAATACTTAGGCTTACAAGAGGTTGTAAGCCTATATTATTATTTTTATATGATGTGATGAAATAATGAATGAAATAAAGAAGTGATTTGATTATCTGACATCCTGTTTAACTTTTTAAGATAACGGCCTAGCTGTCAAAGCGATAAGCAAGTTAAAAATGTTTGAAACTTTTTTTTTTTGATAGGATATTTTTAGAATAGGAACGTATAAGTACCTCGATGGTATAGTATTCGCAGGCTCTACTGCAGAGGGTTCGACATTTGTTGAGTATTGGGTTTTTCCATCACGATTTTAGGAAATGGATTTGGGTCCCATTGATGGCAATAGGCTCGCTCAGTATTACATGGGAATCAAACAAGTATATTGCAATGCAAAATTAAACTAAGAAATTGGCTCCGGGAGTTAAATTATGAAGAAACAGAAAAACTGCTTGCTGTCCCAAAATAGCCTATTTAACCCATTCTATTCACCCCCCCTCCCCTCCCCAACACATTCATCCACACATACACCCACACATACACTCACACATACTGCTCGCTCACTCTCAGACACACAATCATGCAATTACCTACTAAACATCTAACACCGTGCACCAATAATTGTGAATAATTTGTAACTACACACATCAAAAGTGTCTAGGGATCAAGCATTTTTATGCGGATTTCTTGAGATTGAGATGTGGCTTTGTAATAAATTTATGATTTTATAAATTTATATGGATCCTTTTTGGTGCATTTCATAATTTGAATCAGGAACTCTCAATCAAATTCGAGTAAAAGATGAAAATAAGCTGTCAATATTTTCCCTATAAAAACATACAACGCATTGAAGACATTATTAGTGCTACTGTTTCCCTACTACTGATTAAAACCAACGTTATTATGGAGCGGCAACGTCATTTAAGCAGGGAAGAAATGCTCAGAGCCGTGGGAATGATAGAAGCTGGTTCCCGGCAACGTACTGTGGCTTTAGCTCTGAATACAAGTCAGAGTGTTATCAGTCGACTTTGGACACGTTACCGAAGCACTGGTACCGTGGCTGAGCGCCATGGAGGACGGTATCGCTGCACCACACGGAGACAAGACCGATACATTCAAATCTTAACTCGAAGAGCTCCAACAATAACCGCCATGATGTTAGCCTTCCTCTTAGTGAGGCTTCATCACTCTTCAGGGAACTTAATTAGCGACCAAACAGTCAGAAACCGCTTGCATGAAGTGAACCTTCATTCCCGAAGACCGCTACGGGTACCACCTATAGCAATGCACAATCGTAGGATTCGATATCAATGGGCTCTTGAACACAGAAATTGGGCAGAAGAACAATGGCGTTTCGTGTGCTTTTCTGATGAGTCTCGTTTTGGTATGAGACCGGATACAAGACGTATACGACACTGGAGAACTCCTGGACGCCAACAGCGATTAAAATCCTGCCAGGAAGTCCATCCTTATAGTGGTGGAACCATCATGGTATGGGCGGGTATTTGGATCGGCGGAAGAACTGAGTTGATTTGGATCAGAGGCAACCTCAACGCTCAAATTTATGCTGAGACGATTGTATCAGACGTCATCGTTCCTCTACAAGTGCAAATCGGTCCCTTATTTCAGTTAATGCATGATAATGCACGACCGCACACCGCAAGAGTTGTAAAACAGACTCTCGCCGCAGCTAACATCAATGTCCTGCCCTGGCCTGCTCAGTCGCCAGACTTGAACCCGATTGAGCATGCATGGGATATGCTACAGAGAAGAGCTCTGCCGAATATGGAGGGTATCCAGTCGCAAGAAGACCTTTTTTTGTTGTTGCAACGAACATGGGCGGCCATTCCACAGCGTGATTTGGATGAACTCATTTTGAGTATGCCAAACCGATGTTCTTGTGTTGTTAGTGTTCGCGGTAGAAACACGGATTATTAATTGTTTAAGTTACCCAATAAAATTTTAAAGAAAACTGTTATTTCAGTCTTTTTTTCGAACTTTAATGTTAGTGGTTCAAATGTCAAAAATCCCTTTATTAGGAAAATGGCAAATTTCTTTATTAATGCAAAGGTGACTTATCGTTACTGTGACAAACGAAAACACTTTATTTGATGAATCCTTAAAGAAAATTTTAATTAATATCAATCAGGAGAAAAGTTATTGCAAAAATATATGTTGATCCCTAGATACTTTTGATGTGTGTATTTTCCGTTTCTCTTGTTCTTTAGTTTATTTTTATATTTAATCATAAAAGCTTATGCTTCTTGTAAATTCTTACCGCATTAATTTATTGTACATAACTTTAAAATGTAAGTATTACCCAAGGGGTGGAGACCTGGTGTCCTGAAATACAGACCTCACGTCTAGTTTAGGCACCAGTCTCCCGCGGTATAAAAATTGATGTTACGTACTTTGTATTGATACTTTTCTAATGTATAAGTTATATTGTGGTGAGAAAAAAAAAATTAACAAGCAAAACGCCTAATCCTTCGCGAATTACAGGCGTAAATTATCGTGCTAAAGAAATCTCCTTCATGCAAGCCGAAATCTCTCTCAAACCAGTACATAATCTCCAAATCAGCCACTACCTATCTAAGACCTCAATTACGTAGCAGAGCACATTCCGACATGGCTTCTAATCCTGTATTCAGGCAAAACACGAAGGTGTTAATCCGAATCCTGCCTACTAGCTCGCTAGGCGCCTAGGGGTGTCATCACATTTAATTATACACACTGTAAGCCTAAGCCGAGTGTACGAACTTGGAGCACGGATTTAGTTCTGCTACCGCCCTGAGAGAATGTCTTTGGGATTAAAAAGTGAAGTTCTGCGGGTGTGGCTATTGCTTTACGGGCTTTGGGAAGAAATTGGACTGGTTGGTACTGTTTTCTACAAAGGTACTTCTGAATTGAAGCTGCAATCCTGAGCAGGACTAAGGTATTTACCAAGTTGTGTCACGGAAGATTTGGTTGGTCCTACGTTGTCAATATTATATATTGTAGGCAACAAAGACTTAACTTTTCTGTATACATGCGTAAGCATTTTAAGTACCCTGGTATTTCTACCTAAATATGAACACTGTTATGTATGACTTATGACTACACTGTTAAAGACAAATATTTTTAAAAGAGTGCGGATTGTGCAATTGCTGTTTTTGCAGTTTTTGACATTTCATAAACTGTAGGTTAAATGCGAAATAAAATATTTTGAATTTTGAAAGGAAACCTACATATTCAGAAATACCTAAGCCTCATGCAAGGTGCAAGTAAATTTAACCAAAGGTGCTTAATTCTCTCCTTCAGTGACTGTAAATGACTTCTACTTATCACCACATACCACCCGTTATACTTACTACTACTAAGTATAAAAGTAAACAAGACTACATCAGGCGACGCCAGAGGGCGCTAACTTGCTTAATTATACAAAATCTCCGTCGGCTAAGCTGGATGTCGAACGACCGACTAAAATCGGGGAGAAGTTAGCTTACGGATTTAACTTTACGGCTGAATCGGTCGGTTCAGGCCTTACATGCCGCAAGTATGCGAGGGAACACGGGTGTGGTTTTAGTCAATATGAGTCAACAGACCCCTCCACTCTCCCCAAGGCGGAGGACACCCATTACATCCCATACATACAGGGCAAAGGATTTCCACAACGAGAAAAGAAAAAGCCTTACATGCCATGTTGGCTATGTTGTGTCATCATCTGCCTAGCCTTTTCCCAACTATATTAGGGTCGGCTTCTAGTCTTACTATATGCAGCTGAATACCAGTATTTTACATGGAGCGACTGCCTATTCTGACCTCCACAACCCAGTACTACCCTTACATATGTACTCCATTCGTCCACGTTCATATGTATATCTGGTAAAACACGCGCGTTGCGAGTACTACACTCCTGATCTTTCTAAAGATTTTGTTTCGAGGAATGAAGCGTTATGAACTAGGTAGGTAATTAGTGGAAGTTCTAGCACGACTGATCGATTTTCTGTTTGATGTTTGTAACAAATCAAACAGGAACAAAATACACACCTGTAATCTCGGAATGGTTTGACAGAGGCGTGCCTCTAATATGTAGGCATATTGCCATCAGCCGGGCACAAATCCAAACTAGGGTTGTTGCGAATATCAGCATCAGCATCCGCAGATAATCAGCATTGTTTGTTATATCAGCATCCGCAACAATCGATGCTGATTTTTAATGCTGACATTCAAGACGTGACGTGTTCGTTGAAGGCGGGACTTAGCGCGAGCCATGTGGAGTTTTAACCAATCGTAGACAGTTATACTAAAAAAACTGTCACTTCTTCCCTCATTGTTAATTAGAAATAATATGATTATTATAGATTGTCTTTCACTCAAAATCTTATTCCACATTTAGTACCAATATTATAGTGAGACATGTTTTGTTTAAGTTATATTAATATGAGTATCAGCGTCCGCTGATACAGTAAAAACCTGCATCAGCAACAACCCTAATCCAGACTCCGAGCGATTTTCCCAACTCCCAGAATTGAATCCAAGAGCATTCAGCAGTTAAGACCAAAAGCCGGTCACTTTGAAATATCATAAAAGAACATTAGGTACTTATTTTTTTTTTCTTTGAATACAATTATTTCACAGTATTTCATCATACACAGACATGACATACCCTCCGTGCAAGTACAGGTAGAGTAATGATATAAACTGCACGTCAGCTAATCTCTTGTCAAACGAGGTTTAAGTTAGCTCATGGATTTAACTGCAGACTGCAAGACGATGGCTTAGGGCCGTTGCTTGCAGACACTTACACCGTAGTGTAACAAGATGTTTGAATTAAAAAAAAACAGGTTAGTTCGTTTAGAAGTGTCTCCGAATGTCTGAGGTAGATGGACTTTACGAGAAGTTAGACAGAAATGTCTTTGTACATTAATGGTCACGAAGAAAAGGATCTGATTCCGAACTGGTATTCAGTAGTACGCTAGTCATAATAGGAGCCTACCCAAGCGACTCATTGAAACAGTTGAAACCGAACATCAACGACAATCTATCAACTTCTACAATTAAATTCAAAACATTTTATACCTGTTAACACCTACATTGGTACTTATGAAACGTCAGAAGCTAGATGCACTTTAACCAACTTATATGTGCAGGCGGGTAAACACAGAACTTAAATAAACGTACCAAGTTTGACATATCGATGCAAATTTTCTTGACAAGCAACGCCACCTTGAAATGCACACTTAAGGTGGCCAAACTATAGACACCACTTAGATACACACCAGTAAGACAGATTCCATTTTAAAATGTTACACTACCATGTGACAATAGCCTTAAGTCCTACCTACAGGCATTGTGGCGGCGGCGCTACCGTTGACGCCAGGCGCCAAATCCGCCGATGTAGGTAACACCCAACTAATTAAATTCGGCTACACGGACGTTAAAATTTGAACTGACTTAATTACCTACCCAAATTGGTTGTGTTATCATTTGCATACAACAGCATTAGCGGGAGTTGGTTAGATGAATGTGTTATGTATGCAATGTTTACATTCGGTAGGCGTCTTAGGTAACTAGTAGACGTGCTTTTAAGTTCCTTGAAATAAGATGAACTGAAAGCTGGTTTTGCTTTTTGAGAACTTATGAATTTTGCTACGAATTTTACCAATGGCGTTGTTCATATTGGTTTAATTGATTTCCATGATTTCCATCAGGAATATCTAAGTAGCTGCCACGGAGTCTGGATTTGTGCGCGGTTGATGGCAATAGGCTCGCCCCTTATTACATGGGACTTAAACATAACTGGTGAAATGTCGGTGTACTATTAGGTGCACCTCTGCCTAGGTAACCCTACGGGGATTAAAGGCGTAATATTACGGCAATAGACCTTTCAGTAATCATTCGTATTTAGTGAGACATTGAAAAATGAATGCTTCAAACTCCAATTAAACATTAATTTCGTACCGAAGCCTCACCAAAATTAGGCTTCATACATACTCCTAATACCCAATAAACATTAAACCCAGCACATTCAAGGTTGATGTCACTGTCTCATCGTGTTCTGAGAACACTTGACATTCCGTCGTCGCCGCGATGACACGATGACAGCCCCTGTTGACATATTGATTAATATTCACTGTGGGTATAATGTTATTGATTTCGTTACTGGCTGAGACAGTTAGTTTTGTACTCTGTACGGGCTTCATTATCGAAGTTCGTTTAAGAGCATGTTCTTTTTGTCATTAAGGTTTATTTTCTGTGGTATCCTGTCAATACCAAGAACTGTGGACCTAGCTTAGAGCAAAGCAAACATAACGTAAACGTTCTATAGTAAAATCAAAATTGATCGTTTCACAAACAATACCAAATGATATCTTTTGAAGACTTCATTCATTTGTATGGGTGGTAGTAATCGTGCTTATCGCACAAATGTACACTCAAATTGCTACAGGATAGTTATATTATGGATTCAAACATTTGTAAGTACACACATCAAAAGTATCTAGGGATCAACATATATTTTTGCAATAACTTTTCTCCTGATTGATATTAATTAAAATTTTCTTTAAGGATTCATCAAATAAAGTGTTTTCGTTTGTCACAGTAACGATAAACCAAGTCACCTTTGCATTAATAAAGAAATTTGCCATTTTCCTAATAAAGGGATTTTTGACATTTGAACCACTAACATTAAAGTTCGAAAAAAAGACTGAAATAACAGTTTTCTTTAAAATTTTATTGGGTAACTTAAACAATTAATAATCCGTGTTTCTACCGCGAACACTAACAACACAAGAACATCGGTTTGGCATACTCAAAATGAGTTCATCCAAATCACGCTGTGGAATGGCCGCCCATGTTCGTTGCAACAACAAAAAAAGGTCTTCTTGCGACTGGATACCCTCCATATTCGGCAGAGCTCTTCTCTGTAGCATATCCCATGCATGCTCAATCGGGTTCAAGTCTGGCGACTGAGCAGGCCAGGGCAGGACATTGATGTTAGCTGCGGCGAGAGTCTGTCTTACAACTCTTGCGGTGTGCGGTCGTGCATTATCATGCATTAACTGAAATAAGGGACCGATTTGCACTTGTAGAGGAACGATGACGTCTGATACAATCGTCTCAGCATAAATTTGAGCGTTGAGGTTGCCTCTGATCCAAATCAACTCAGTTCTTCCGCCGATCCAAATACCCGCCCATACCATGATGGTTCCACCACTATAAGGATGGACTTCCTGGCAGGATTTTAATCGCTGTTGGCGTCCAGGGGTTCTCCAGTGTCGTATACGTCTTGTATCCGGTCTCATACCAAAACGAGACTCATCAGAAAAGCACACGAAACGCCATTGTTCTTCTGCCCAATTTCTGTGTTCAAGAGCCCATTGATATCGAATCCTACGATTGTGCATTGCTATAGGTGGTATCCGTAGCGGTCTTCGGGAATGAAGGTTCACTTCATGCAAGCGGTTTCTGACTGTTTGGTCGCTAATTAAGTTCCCTGAAGAGTGATGAAGCCTCACGGCTAACATCATGGCGGTTATTGTTGGAGCTCTTCGAGTTAAGATTTGAATGTATCGGTCTTGTCTCCGTGTGGTGCAGCGATACCGTCCTCCATGGCGCTCAGCCACGGTACCAGTGCTTCGGTAACGTGTCCAAAGTCGACTGATAACACTCTGACTTGTATTCAGAGCTAAAGCCACAGTACGTTGCCGGGAACCAGCTTCTATCATTCCCACGGCTCTGAGCATTTCTTCCCTGCTTAAATGACGTCGCCGCTCCATAATAACGTTGGTTTTAATCAGTAGTAGGGAAACAGTAGCACTAATAATGTCTTCAATGCGTTGTATGTTTTTATAGGGAAAATATTGACAGCTTATTTTCATCTTTTACTCGAATTTGATTGAGAGTTCCTGATTCAAATTATGAAATGCACCAAAAAGGATCCATATAAATTTATAAAATCATAAATTTATTACAAAGCCACATCTCAATCTCAAGAAATCCGCATAAAAATGCTTGATCCCTAGACACTTTTGATGTGTGTATTTACTTGACAGTAACGTCACACGTTCGTGCTAGAGTCTCTTGAATAACGAAATGTCAGAAAGATTCATTCTTACATGGGACTTAAAAATATAACTGGCGAAATGTGGGTGTATTGTGTGTGTGTATCTCTTGAGTACACCTCTACCTAACCCTGCGGGGATTACAGGCGTGATGTTATGTTATGTAGATTCAGTATATAAGACTTTATTTGTTATGAAAGCTACTTCAACAGAACAGGGAACTAAAACAACGTTCCCTAATTTTCTACTGAAAATTAAAGCGTTTGCTTTGTGAATCATAATATAATAATTTCGCACACGTGATTGCAAACACTGAAGTATAATTATATCTACTTATATCCTGTAAGCTATAACTACGCACAGACATTTTTCCTCGCAGAGATTCAACCTGCAACCAGTCTCAGACAGCGTTAATCAGCTCGTTAATATTCACGAGTGACCAACCCTCAGACTGCGCCAGTCAGCTGGTTAATATTGACGAGTGATTGAGCTGAGCGATCAGAATATGGTGCAACGGGGCCTGACAATTTGCTGACGGTGCTGCATACTAATTAGTTCGAAGTAATATTGATTTTGACTTTAGGTTATGAGTTTCTGAACTTACAATTTCATCATCTGCCTGCGTTTTACCGTCTGTGTTGGGGTCAGCTTCCCGTGGATGCAGATAAATATCTACCAGTATGTAGTAGTCTGTCCAGTATTTTACATGGAGGGACAGCCTATCTGATTCCTACAACTCCAGTTACAGGTAATGCGATACCTCTTGGTATGACCTAAGAATTTATTGTTCGATTATTGGTGACATTTGCCTGGGGCTTTGCCTGTCTATAGGTTGGAAACTATCCCATGGAAGCGTACTTTCGAAATATATAACTATCCTTTATCCTAATTCGGGTCATGCTCTAGCTGTGGGAAACAGGTACTTATTTCGTCGAAATCCGTATCATATAGACAGACAGAACAAACCAAAAGACATTTACGGTAGCATTTACAATAATTAGTATGGATTTTATTGGCAATGTCCTTCACAAAGGTTCAGAAACTATCGACGCGATCGATATTGGTGTGCACATCGCTTACTTAATGAATTTATTGGTTTATTCACCAAAACTGCCTCGTTGGGTCATCGACTGCTGAGCATGATTGTGATATTGGGTTCGTTCGGTCGGGTAAAGTGTTATTAGGTTTTCCATCAGGAATTTCTCAGTAGCAGTCATGGAGTCTGGATTTGTGTCCGATTGGTGGGAATAGGCTAGCCCCCTATTCCATTGGACTTAAAACATAACTGGTAAAATGTGGGTTTACTTGTTAGGTACACCCTGCCTATCCCTTCTGGGATTACAAGGCGTGATTTTATATTACGTTACTCTCCAAAATGTGGAAGATAAAAGTTTAAGGCCAAAACGACAGAGCTCCTACATTTTACCCTAATCAGTAGAACTTATATTCCAAGATACACCGCCAAACTCCAAAGCCCACGTTTTTGCTCACAAGTAGCATAACTACCCCGAAAATCGATAGTACTTATCTCTCACATACACGACTGCAACTATCTTCAAAACCAAAGTTTTTTGTAACAACTACTAAATCACTTGTCGCGATGCGTGGGGTCCCACACGTGGGACAAAGGCGCCCCTTCAACGACCCTTGTATCGAAGGACCACAATACATTGGTCCACCTTCCCCCTCTTCTTTGTCTCTAAATTGGGAGTTGAAAGGAACTTTCTATAAAAGAGTGGGGTCTTGTTAAGTTGGGCGGTCGTAACAGCTGTTAGGAGTGCGTAAGTCTATAGAAGTACTCTCGTTGTCTGCCAATAGATGTGTTTGTGTGTGTTTGTTTGTGTATACTGTTCGTATCAAAGTTTTAAAACGTCTCAAGCTATTGTTTATTTATGTGATGAGTTTACTAAGGGGTACTGGACGAGCAAGGGGGCACATCAAACGATGCAGGGCTTCATTTCGGGAGAAGATTATTGTTAGAATTTCTTATGAATCTTGATTTAGATGCAAGTAACGACATCGGAGAAAAAGTATTTTCAGTATTTCTTTAGAAAAAAAACTTGTAAGGAAGAAATACTATATCATGGTGTGAAGGGTTTACTTTTAAAGATACGTTTTCCACTGCTTTACTCTAGTTTTGGTGTCCCAAAGGACCAAACTTCTTCAATCCTCTCACCCGACTTACACTACGTATGCCTACAATCCCACTTAACACAATCATATTCAAACCCCCTGTTAAGAACACCCAAAAATCCCAAGGCTTTTAAACCCCACTCATACACACTTTTGATAAGCATCCTCAAACATACAAATCTCGTGGAATATATTATCAACATCGTATGTTTAAAATTCCTGCATACTACGCAAGGACCACTCGATTCAGCATTACGGCCATTCAGTGTCGCGTCGGCCATTTTGTCTTGATCTACCGCGCCGCTTCGATTCGAAGTCGCTGAAGAGTTTACAGGTAAATTTTTAAGTAAACTCGGGGCTCTTGGGTGAGTGGTCAATGAACAATGGAGGTGTGAAAGGGGTTTAAGTAAACACCCTTTTGTGAGAGCTCATGGTATTGTACGGTTGACGCTCTGTGCAAATAGATTACCGCGCATTGTTGCGGTACTTGCTGACGCCTGCGGTGACACGAACGGTGTCTAGAGGAATATTTCGTGTTAATTCAAAGTAAATCCGTGAATGCGTGTCGTTTAGCATTTAATGTTGGCGAGTTGGTCAATAAAAGCTTGGGAAATGACCTGTAAATGGGTTAAGATTCGGTCTATGTCAGCGAGTTGGAGGTTCTAGTACAGCGAGTAGGAGGTTGGAGGTATCTTATTAACTGTCTACCTGATGACTGATTATTTTTTTCACATAGTAGGAACTCCAGCACATAATTTCTGTAGCATTGGCAACCTTCCGAACAACATTGAACAGTTAATTAAGAAAACAGACTGAAAAGTTTACAAATTAGTTTAACTAACATAATGAACATTTTCCCCAAATTTACAAAGCTCCACTTTTCTACATTTATAATATATTTCCTAGAGCTACTACCGTTGAAACTCGGGATTAAAACTGTTCACGGTAAATGGGTATAATCTCGCCCCCCTTCACCACAGGCCACGGATCACACAATGGGAATTAATTCTGACATTGGGGAGCTTTGGACGCAGATACGAATGTCTACTTTGTGCAGCTTTCGTTTTTGGCAAAGGTTATAATTGTCTCTTGGTATGATCTAACAAACGTTCTCACAGAACAGCGAAAATACCTGGAAAAAAATTCAGCAGGTCTACTCACCTGGTATATACAAGTTTGGGCTTATTGGTAAACGGCTAAAAACGGAATATCTATGTCAAAATGTTGACACTTCCTTGCCGTAATCAGATGATTTTTTGTATCATAGTTTGAAAAATAAGCTGATGCCTGCTGGTGTAGGCCTTGTTACACTTGCGAGGTAGCTAAAGCCTTATTCATTAGCAACAAGATTAAATCCGCCGATAATAAAATAAAGACGGTTTGGAAAATTATCAATAGTGAAACTAATAGAAATAAAAAATATAATAATGATATCACACTAGAGACCTCACGTGGTCTTCTAAGCTCTAAAAACGAAGTTGCTCAAGAATTTGTAGATTTCTTTACCAGTATCCCACTTAAAATTACCGAAACCTTAAATTCCTCACCCTCGCTTTCTATTGATTTATTAAGAGCGAACGTTTCAGCCTGTCCGGTTGAGTTTCAATTTAAGCATATAAACCCCATAGCAGTCATTAAAGCCTTTAAGGAAATCAAAATCAAATTAACGGAAGATCTATGGGGAATGTCTATTAAAGTTTGTCAAGCTATTATTGAGACTATAGCACCGTACTTAGCCTTAATATTTAATTTGTGTGTAGACCAAGGAGTCTTCCCGGACCTTATGAAATACAGCAAGGTAATACCACTTTTCAAATCCGGGGACAGTAAAGATACGAATAATTATAGACCCGTATCCGTGTTGCCGGTTTTCAGCAAGGTGTTTGAAAAGGTAATGCTTAATCAGATGCTTAACCACTTTAATACCAATAAGATCTTACATGAGAAACAGTATGGTTTCACCAAAGGACGTTGTACGACTGACGCCGGTGTCACATTATTAAAACACATATTCACTGCGTGGGAAGAGGCACAAGATGCCATAGGAATCTTCTGTGACCTCTCGAAAGCATTTGATTGCGTAAGCCACGAAACCCTACTCTTTAAACTTGAGCATTACGGTTTGGGGAAACTTGCACTCAGTTTAGTGAAATCGTATTTAAACGATAGACATCAGCAAGTACAAATAAATGGTGTCAATTCAATGGGTTTAAAAGTAAGGATGGGTGTACCACAAGGCTCGATATTGGGTCCTTTCCTCTTTCTAGTCTATATTAATGATCTACCCCATTTATTTAAAAACCAACCTCAAATGGTGTTGTTTGCCGACGATACTTCTTTGATATTTAAGATAAACAGACGTGCCACAATTCTTGACGACGTAAATAGCGCCCTACTGCAAGTCCATAATTGGTTTACCGCGAATAATTTAGTATTAAATGGGAAAAAAACTAAGTGCATAAGATTTGCCCTACCAAATGTCAAAACTAGTGATTGTGACATAGTATTGAATCAAGAGAAACTAGAATTCGTCGATGAAACTGTTTTCTTAGGGATCACGCTCGACTCAAGGCTACAATGGGGTCCTCATTTAACATCTCTTGCAGGACGGCTGAGTTCAGCAGCATATGCTGTTAGGAAAATCCGTCAATTTACTGATGTAGATACCGCGAGGCTAGTCTATTTTAGTTATTTTCATAGTATTATGTCTTACGGTATTTTATTATGGGGACGGGCTGCAGACATCGAGTCTATATTTATTCTGCAGAAAAGAGCCATCAGGGCCATATATAATCTATTTAGGCGCGATTCTCTAAGAGAACTGTTTAAGGAAATTAACATCATGACAGTACCTTGCCAATACATCTATGAAAACATCATGTACGTTAGGAAAAATCTGCATTTATTTAGTAAAAGAGGCGACAGACACCACTATAATACTAGAACCAGGGACCATCTAGTCCAGCCAGGTTTCAGGCTAGCTAAAGTAGACTCATCTTTCATGGGGTACTGTTTAAAATGTTACAATAAAATTCCTCCCGGCATTCTACAACTGAATGAGACGAAATTTAAATCTTGTATAAAACGCACACTATGTAGGCAAGCATACTATAAGTTGGGAGATTACATTGATGATAAAAATGCTTGGCTCAATGCTGGTCCTGCTCCACAACCATAGGGGCAAACTTATTGGTTACCATGGGAAGTTATTGTGGAAGCTGCAGAAGATTGTAAACATATCTTTGCATTGTATAGATTCAATCTCTTAGTGTTGTATAATTGCATAGCACATGTGTGAGTACTATGTACGCTAAAGCTACCATTTACATCTTTTATTGACTCGCATTTTCCCTGGTGGCTGAGAGAATGTCATGCTCACTCAAATGTCTCGCTGATGGTGGCGCGTGTGTCGGGTCGTTTAGTTCCCTCCAAAATGGTTGAGTTGAATGATGGCTGATCCATGCGTCATGTTCGTGAACGGGCGCTGTCAGTTGTGACTGGTCATCTCGCAGCTGCCATGGATTATTGTATTTTTGAATTGTTATTTTTATGTTTTTATTCTGGACGCTCTTACTCGCACGTCTTTCTACATCGTTCTCACATGTATGTTTAATCTCGACATGAATGATGTAACCGAGACTTTGTAACAACATAATGATTTAAAAGAGTGTCCATGGAGTTTCTTGCCCATTCTTCTCCATAGAGATCTACGCTTTCGAATGGGCAACAACAGTACTTTCACAAGTTATTATGCCCTGTGACTGGGACTGTAGCTTAGTTTATTTTTTGTGTTTTGACATTCAAAAGTGCCTGTAATGGTTTAATTGAAATAAATGCTTTGAGTTTGAGTTTGAGTTTTTGAGTTACCGCCTAAAGACACCTGCAATACCAAGAAGATTAACAATGCATAACTGACCTCGCTATTGCCATCAACCACATGTCGTTATTCGCACTAAAATCAATATACTCGATTCTATAACAGCGATTTCCAAGAGTTAAACGATTCGAGAAAGTTTTAAAATTTCAAACTCTTTTCATACTTACTTTCTTACAAGCACAGAAGCTGCAAGATTATCATAACAGGAAAGGTTGGCGTTGTCGAAGTCGGGTAAAAATAACAGAGGAACCCCTTTTTTTTTAACCGACTTCAAAAAAAGGAGGAGGTTCTCAATTCGGTTGTATTATATTTTTTGTTTGTTACCTCATATCTTCGTCATTTATGAACCGATTTGAAAAATTCGTGTTTTATCTGAACGGATATACTTCCCGATTGGTCCCATAAAAATTTCATCAAACTCAGTTCAATAGTTTGGTTTTTAAATCAAAATAGCTGTCATTGAAATTGCGAAATTGATACTTGACAAGGATTAGTGTGTTATCGTATAACTAAAAATGGTAAAATAACCGACTTCCAAAAAAAAACATTAAAAAACGTGGAAAATAACTAAAAATATATTAGTTATTTTCCACGTTTTTTTGTGTTTTTTTTTTTGGAAATCGGTTATTTTTTTACAACTAAAATAGTAATCACTGTCAGTGCATATTACTTTTAATTTATCGACTACGTTGCAAATTTAATTTTAGATAGACACAGTTGATTTTTCTTGAACGTTACCCTGCAAACAAAAAACCCACCAAAGAGATCTCCGATCAATACAGGCTGGGAACTACCATTCTACAGTCCATGATTTCAAGACCTTTTCGTGTACAAAAAACCAACTAGCCAACTATGACTCACGATTGCCAATACTATGTAGTTATTCCCACAAGTGCTATTGGATCGATGCAAACGAACAGCTTTCGAACTCAGCACTATCATTACTCACGCTGTTTAGATTACAGCTATGTTATTTGCATTGTTTGTAGAAAGAAAATGTATACTTTGGGAATGTTTTAGTATAGTGCCTATTTCCTGTTCTTCCAATCTTATACCAGCTGTCTTTAAACTACGTTATTATTGCTTGATTGTATCTTCGTGAGAGACATAAATAACCATTCTAATTATTACATATTTACCGCTTAAAAATCCATTCAACAAGTCCTCTGGTTATGTCAATAAAAATATATAACATGTTACCCGAATCAATAAAAAAAAAACTCCATTTATTCACGAACAAGTTAAAAAGTTATTATTGAGCAAATGTCATTACAGTGTCGACGAATACTTAAATGATAAATCTTTAAAACTTGAACAATAATGTTTTTTGTAATGTTAATGTCTATGTTTTTAGAATAAGTTAGATTATAAGATACTTAAATGATAAGTCCTCTCCACATATTTTACTTTTGCTGTGCCCGACAGGGTCCACGATTGTTTCCAAAGAAATGTTTACCACCTAAGCCTACATTGTGGCATGCAATAAAGAATTGAGTATTTTGACGAATTGGAAAAGAGGTAAATTAAAGTATTCGTAAGTTTGTCAACAGACTTCGTTTTAACAGCACTTCTGACATGGTTTCAGTACAAATGTTTTCCTCATAAAGATCAAAGTTAATAACCAACACCGAAGCAGGACTTATTCTTTTTACAGTCCATATACATATACGAGTACACTAGGTAGCATTCAATAAAATTTTTCCTCATAAATCAACAATTTTAGACGAAATCTACGATTATTGTGAACTCCATTCAATACGCTACTAAAATATTAATTTTATATCACTTAGGTACATAGTGGTTATTTATTTCAATCTCCAACAAATTCGGCAAAACTAATCAGCCTCGGAATCCCCTAGATCCTCATATATCAACGTGAATACGCGGATCCGGACAGATTTAGAAAAAAATACGACGCCGTCTTCTCTCGCCGTTCATACAGAAAACACCCCATTAAGTAATTTTTTCTGCCTAAATCTAATTTTGAGGGTGGGCATCCCATATGTGCCTATGGGATTTTGAGTGTCTCCACACAAAATTGAACTATACCCATGAAGGTTTAAGGTTTGTTTTGTGTTGGAGTGTGGATAATTTCTACCCCACACTGGACGCAGAAGCAGCTGCGATCAAATGCATCTCAACCCTCGAAATGCAATGTTGTGTAATAATAATAAATTTACAAAGACAAGGTAATATTGCATTAGTTGGGGACTGTTGTAAGGGTTGCAGCAATCGTCAGGAGATTCTGAACGTTCGTTTGTTATATTTTAATGTATTTTTGAGACGCGAAAATTGTGCGATAATTTAGTTCCCTTCGAAAATTACATATTGCATGGGCTCGAAACTTGATGAGATATGAAACAAATTCAATTATGAAATGAAACGATGCGTGAATTTACATACTGATTGACGCAGATTGGTTTCTAAATGACATATTTATGAGCAGAAAATTAAACTTAGGGATTGCCGATTCGATTGAGAGGTGTAGCAGCCCGATTTGTCCAAATGCTTTCACAAAGGATGCATAGATGCGGTATTGTTGGATTAGCGATCACGCCTCAGCAACGAGAATTTTGATTCCTACAGGGCTATTGAAAATTTTAAGGTTTTGCTTAGACATGTTAATTTAAACGGAAATCGAAGATAATGAGCACTCTAACGTCCAATGTAAGTACAAAATGTGTCTCTGTTAGACATAACTATCTACAACACTGCTAACGTTACAAACACTGTACTTACACACACTCCTCCACAACTTAATACCCCCGACTAACCCCCCATGTGCTCGGGGTCCTTAAAGCGATATTTACAAAACAAGTCGCCTAGAACGATCTAGGTGTAGTGACAATAGCTCCTCCCTGCTCCATTGTCGCTAATACCTCGTTGAAAGACTAGGAGTGAAGAAGCAAAGGATATGTTACTGGAATGTTTCGTGGGTGTTCTTTGTATGACGTATGATGAATAGAATATATCAGCACTAACATTATATTTGGTCCGTGCATTGGTCTCTCTGCTTCGGAAAGCACGTTAAGTCGTTGATCCCAGCTGTCATTTGTAGATGTTTATCAGTCGTTACAGATAGTCAGTGGCCCGAAAGTCTGACAGTCAGTCTTACCAAGGGGTATCGTTATACCCAGTACTAACTGGGTTGAGGAGGTCAGATAGGCACAATGTAAAATACTGGTAATATTCAGCTGTGTCTGGCTAGACTGGAAGCCGACCCCAGCCTAGTTGAGAAGAAGACTCGGCAGATGATGATGTTCTGCAGTAATATTATAAAGAGGTAAAGTTTATATGTTTGGTTGTAGAAAGTAATCTCCGAAGCTATTCAACCGATTCCAAAAAAATATTGCATGATGGAAAGCACTATTTCCGAGTGCTATCGGATATGTTTCTTCGATACGAACGACGTCACGGGCAAAAGTTAGTCTTACACATACGCAGATATGATAAATTAAAAGGTTTTGTACAAGCCTAACTTTTAGAATGCTAAATGCCGTATCCCTAACAATATGTGAAACCTAAATAAATATGTACTGTTAGATTTTTAACTCTCGGCTCTAAACAGAACGTTAAATATCCAACATATGGCGATATTGCAAGGCATTTTAATATATGGCATTATTATTTAGGTGTGGAAATCGGCATTAAAATCGCAGATATGGTAAAAGTTTTTGTGTGAATCTAACTTTTATAAGTAAGTTTTCTGCTATCGCGAAGATCAAATCAAAGTTTATATATCCAGCTCTGTTGTAGAGCGAAATAGACTATAACTACCTACCAAGCTAGTCGTAACGATCGAATGCTCAACCCCGAACATTAAAAAGCGAGATCTCACGATTTCTAGTTACGAAATGCTACTAGTCTACTACCAAATGTGTTTCCGTGCACAAAAACGCGATGCAGAATCGATATCGTTTCAAATATCTAAGTACCCTAGGTATTTAATTGTGCATACGATAGTTTGTTAAATTCATTATTTCACTGAAGATGGCGGTCTGCCACTTATCACCCTTATGCCTTAAGTAATAAGGTAGAAAAGTGGTCGACCTTCAATGCACTCGGTAGTAAAGGCGCCAGCACATCAAGCTACCCGAAACTGTAAAATTTTCCCAATCAACCTTGAACCTAATTATATAACGATAAAGTTGAAAATCTTTTAAATAAATTTGAACTTTCTATCTGTACCTTAAAAACAGAGCTCTTTAGTTTGAAAAAAAACGCTTAGCTATCATTGTCAATGACTAAAAAAAATATGTAAAGGCCTAACCAACTTGCAATCGCCTATAAAGCTTCACATTTCTACGCCGACTTTCAACAAGATTGACGTTTATAGTTCATGATGAAGCTCATGTCAATAAATGAAATTTTGACTTTTACATCATAGTCATTGCTTGTAGAATGCCATTTTGTCTAGGCCCTAAAGATTATAACAGCCAGATTATTATTAAGTAACAAATAACTTTCAAGTTACCATGTATCTTTATTTGTAATACAACTTGTATCTGTCTTGGCTAAGTTACACGAAGAGTCCTAAAATGTCTAAAGTCGTTGAATCTCTTGTCACCTCCTTCGTTTCTTAGTTCCAAGTTATCTTGTAACCCTTGTGTTTCGTACGAGTCATTTAGAGGGGACGATATCGCAGATAAGTGAGGTTAATCGTGTTGCTTTGTACTGTATTGTGCAAGATGAGGCTCTTCTACTTTTAAGGGTTGTTAAGGCTGATCTCTGTACTGATAAGGGTATATAGCACTTCTACGAAGAGTTTGGAGTAAAAAGAATGAAGATTGTTGAAGGTCTTCATGAAGTGGAGCAACCAGTTGTGCTAAATGACGATGGTTATATCCATACTAATATTGTAAAAGCGAAAGTAACTCTGTCTGTTCGTCTTCTACCTTTTCACGGCTCATGAGGGTGAAATTGAAAAAATAAATTCAATTCGGCACACATTTCTGGTATCGACACAGGCAGAAACCACGGGCAAGGACTAGTATAACATAAACTGAGGTGAGTGTTTGATGTGATACGGTTTCGACGGTTAGAATTTTTAGAAATACTTCCATATCATACATCTACACTACCAACAGTTACAGATGATAAGCGTAATGTTACAAACCAATTAGCACTAACAGCCCACATGCTCCGCTTCTAGGTTATACAACCTGTATACGGTATTAGGCACAACTTCTTTGCGTAATATGGCGTCACAGACATTACACATATCATTGTCTGTCTATAACACAAGAAATGTACATAGAAACTCATGTCTAATGTTAGTAACAAACAAGGGAACATAATGTACATGAACACCGGTTCTGACATGACTTGCGGATACCTAGCTTCTCTATTACTTGTACCAACACCCACGGAATTCCACCTAAATCTAACACTCAAACAACTTGCTTAAATTACAACCGGTACTCACGCCCACAAAAAAAAAGAAAAAGGTTTAAATCTAAAAACAAAAGCATTGCTCTGTAGAAAGGAGACTTCATTGTCCACAATTGAATAACTTTTCAATGGTGATGAAAACTAGAAGAACAGTCGTACGAACAACTAAAGAACTTGTAAAGAATGCATCGGCAGAAGAAGATAGGTCGATGCAAGGTAATGGTGCATTAGAAAGGGATGGAGGATGTCTCTTGTCAACAATGAAAGATAGACTTCGTGCAGTAATGTGAGCACTCAATGGACATGAATACAAAGGCGTGATTACAACTAATGGAGGATTCGAATATTTAATTTTGAGCTTTAAGCTGCACTTCATAAAGTTCATAATTATGCTTGGTGAATGCAAAGATTGCAGCAGATCGTGAACACATATAATGTCATTGACTCAGTTTATCATAAGCCATACGACCTAGACGGTGCGCTAGGCTTTACGACCGCTAATAACATGATTGAATATTTCTGTTTATTGCTTCTGAGTACTTATGGTACTTTTTGAGTATCATTAAGTACAGGTTGGCGAGTTTCGACCGTCCAATTGATGGGTGTAATCGCGTGATAATCAATGATTTGCAGGTTTGTAAGAAAAAGCCAGATGTTTCTCACAGATAATGCAAAATGTCTGCGTCATTAATGATGTAACTTGAGTAATATTGGGAAAATCTTTGTCATTATTAGCAAAGCTATTGGTACATCAGCCAGTTATGTTACACGTGACCTTTCACAGGCCATAACAATGATTTGAAGACGATACATTGCCATGATTGCGAATCTTAGCAGATGAATACACATGACATAGATTCTTAGATTTTGTATGAGAGACAGATAGGTTTCAGCTGCATCCGGTTAGACTGGAAGCCGGCCCCAACATAGTTGGGAAAAGGCTAGGCAGATGATGAGAAGAGGTTGCGTTATCAGTGTTATCATATCACAGATGATATAACAAGTAATTATGTGAGAAACTGATGCATCAACATCGTTATAATAACCCTTCAGACCACATGTCTCAATAACGGCGACCAATCTCAATTTTGTCTGGTGGAATATAATATTATAGTGCACAATTGTATGCGCACACTCTGTTCTGTTACTCTCCTAATTCAATGCAAGGATAAGAAAAAGATGATGATATTAAATCTGATAAGACTCAATATGCGCAAAAGAACCAACACAAAGATTAGATTGCAACAGTAGTTGCAAATAATTTGTTTGTTGTAATTAGAAAATTGAAAATCCAAAAACAATCAAAGAATATATTAACACAAACAAATTCACAATCGCGTAATATTACACTGACAGTCAAGTACAAGGGTCAATTGGCACAGTTAACATCGCGTGGGAAAATACAAGCAATGCTTGAAACGATAATTGTGATCATTATGTTGGTAACAGCTGTTGCCATGCTGATCTAGGACTCGTAATTACTAGCTGTAAACAATCGTGGATTTAATTAAACAATACCTATAGTATTGGGACGCAAAGGTTGTATAGACTATAGGGTTTTGGTACAGTAAGTATAGTGTAGGTTAGTAAGGCATGCTTCAGAATAAAAAAAGAAACTATGTAATAAGCCGGGATGTTTTTGTTCTGGTTTAGGTCTGGATCGATAAAACTGCAAGTCATAGGGAAAGGCTTTTGCCCAGGCTGACAGTAACAGTAACACTAAAATGTCAGAAATATTTTAAATGTGGCGGGAAAGATCGACGTTGTAGAAATCTACTCATGACAGTGTTCAAACACACATAATATTTGACTAGATAATTATACCAGTGAACCATCATTCATCAATCCTAAGAAATGCAAAAAAAAACACCATTAACAAAGAACTCCCCAACTCACAATCAAAACACAAACCAAATCCTAGTCTACACGCAGCATCCTTTCCAATAATAAATCGTAATCATCGGCCAAGGCGACTGGGTCTCGATCGTTTATGAGTAATACCTTCAAAGGCCTATACAACAGATATTAATATCGGCTGATATACTACGTTACAAGTTACAGCCGCAAAGACTGCCTTGAGAGAGGAATTGCAAAAATGTTGATAGTAAGATTCTTAAGCACGAAATAGGGCAAATCCGTTTGGATTTCTTTTAAGTAGAGGCCGTTGTTTAATTCTTGATTATTTTAAACCATGTCAATCAATCAACTAAGTTCTATTGCAGTTCACTCCTGGATAAGGGCTTCTATGAATTGTCGTTACAATACCCGCTTTTCTGAATTCAGCCATCGGTCTTCCTGCGTTGAATCCATAATAGATTAAATGTATTTTCTTACAACTCAGGTCAGGTGTGTAGTACTAGCAATCGGCGTACGTGTTTGACCAGATGTATAAACGTAGACGAAGCAAAATAAGTTTGTAAGGACCGCAGCAGCTGGCGTTCTGTACTTTCTGCCTTGGGAAAAGAGAGTAGGCTTATGCAAAATATGTACTAAGTTTACCTGTTTTAAACATTTATTATCGCAGTATGAAACCACTACTACCCACCTAGACGCTTCTGTTCATCCACCGTATAGCAACAACCACCTTTTGATACCCAATCCATTATACCACCGAAGCTGACCGGAGCGCAGTGCTCCACAAATATTAATAGCAGCAAATATTCTCGCAGCGTTTGAATTTATCTCGCTGTTCTCACTCCTGATATTAAATCGTAGGATCAGTGTGATAAATGTTATTGTTCGCCAGTCAGGTGAATTGCATTCAGGCGATGGGATAGTAACCTGTCAGTTGGATATTGCAATGCTGAATTGCAATAGGGTAATGCTGTGGTCAGAATTGTTGTATTTGTGTTTCGTAACTTTGAGAGCTCTGTTTTAGGTTATAGGAAACTGAGGTCATCATGGACAGGTGGATTTGACAGCAAGAAATCCAGCTGAATTGGAATAAAAAACCAAGTCTAGAAGAATTTACGAAATGTATTTTTAGGTTGACAAACAAATCAACTCCTAGACCCAGAAACCTAAGTGCTACATCGTTCGTCCGAACTTTATGCCAACCCAAAACCATTGACGGTTATACAAGATTTGGTGAGCGAGAAAACTACTTTAACCTAATTTCTTTGTCCAAAAATAGCAGGAGTATTTCTGTACCTCTTGAATAAAACAATAAAATAAAAAGGAAACGAAAACGAGAAACGTCCACGTATCATTAATAAATAAGCAACTAAGATTCCTGCAGGGCTTTTACGGAACCGCGTGGCCGGACCGATGTCCCTTGTTCAATATTCAGCCCTTCCCGCATATATCTATCCTTAAGTGACTACCGATGTCCAAATTATTTCGTGTTACCTAAGACTTTTTGATTTAGGTACACTGTTTTGTCTGTAAAAAAGGACAGCTGAAAATCAGGTCACTCTAATTGAGGCTGCGCGCAAAACGGGAAAATATTGATATCGGAAATTCGTGTTCCAAAAATATTTCAAAGCAAGCAAAACGGATGAAGATAAAATACGGAACAAAGCCCGAACAATTCGACGCCAACTTCCCACAAAGTCAATACTGACTTCGTATTATAATATTCATAATGAATTCCAACCTTTTACCTCAAAACAAATAAAGTGAAATATTCTTCGCCCACGACTGAGCTATACTCGTAAAGTTGATATATAGATATGGGAGCTTCTAACGTAGTAGCTGATAATGATATAGGGCACGGTCACATTACCGCATGTCAAACGCATATTAATGATAAATTTACTGCGGACCATAGGACCAATAAAGATGGCGAACATTATAGGATATTTTCAAAGGAAAGATGTTCGGTTATACGAAGGTGTGTTTGAATACTCCTTTGATGTATAACGAGACTGTAAAGTTAATCAAGTATAGATTACAGGTGATCAAAGTGAGATCAAATGTTCTGGAACGGAATTAATTATGATATTGATCAGTGCTGTTTCATAGTGTGATTGAATACCTAATTGAAAAATGGAAATCTCTTAGAAAATTGCCATTAATAAGTGCCTACGCAAAAACGAGGATCCTAAAATATAAAATGTGCACGAGCCTTCAATAAAATATTCATAATCACAGGCTTATCCTTTTAGTAAAGGAATTATTAATGAATTTAAAAATGAAACCCCTTTTTTCAATTTGAACATTTTAAATCTACGAACTCAGATTATATCCCTTTCCCGTGATAGAATATTTATGGTGGAGATTCATCTTATCTCGTTAAGAGACAGTTTAGTAAGGAATTATGCGTTTATTAATTAAAATACCAACGAAGGAGCATTTCCTTTACGAAAACGGATGGTGATTAGACTAAGTACTAGTGTTCTTGCAGGAAGTAAGATAGTTTAGTTTAAAATATACGTTCCAATACTTAAATGTCCCAATTAAGGAGGTAGTATAATTAAATTGGATGAGTGACCACATATAAATTCTGTGGAATCGAATTAAAAATAACGACTTGAGTTTCATAGGCTGCTGTGACTGTTGTGAATACAATTTCATACATTAACGAAACATTTCAAAATAAAACACTTTACGCGACAAAGTGTAAAAAGTTCACTAAATCAATTTAAAACAGAGACACAATAAAAATCTACTTTAGTAAGTTCTTAATTTTTCAAAACTTGTACACATAAGCTCGAATAAGAAGTTTAAGATTAATAACCAGTTCTAACTCAAAGTCAGATAACTATCAAATACGCCAAAAATTAACAAACTAAGCGTTAAGACACGAATAAAGATAAAAATAAAGAATTTTATCGAATAAAATAACTTATTCTGAATATATGAATAAAGATAACGAACACCATAGAACTGTCAATATAGAAGAATTTACAGCTGATCATGTTACACTTATAGATGGTGTTAATAAGAAGTGTTGCAATGAAGAGCGTTAAGAAGAAAGCGTTATAACCGTTTATCCTACTTAGATATGTAATGTAGATAGACCATAATGCAGAGAATAGTTACGCTCATCTCGATTTGGAGGAACCTACTTAAAGGCATCATTTGAATGAAGATTTCGTGCATAGAATGTCAAATAGCCTCCAGAATGATTAACTTATCAGTATTGACTTACTCGTTAAAAGTAAAATTAAAATGAGATTCAATGATAAAAGTATTGGTGCCAGTGAAAGAGCAAAGTCTGATAAAGCAGTTACAGATAACGAATGGTTTATTATCAGATACAAAGTAGTAGAAAAAGGTAAAACACACCATGGGTTAAGGTAACCAAGAAATGCATTCGTACCGCTTAGTGGGTTTTTACAACTTCGACATGCATTATGCAGATTTATGCTAAATCAAGAAATAAACAAAGGTAAATCTATGTTGCCACGCAAGCTTCTACAGAAGTAATCGATAATAAATACATTTATTTACATACTAAAAACGTTAAAAACAATTAAAATAAACAAAATAACTACCATAGCAGCGTTACCAATAGAATGAATATTTACGATAAAAACACAAGATTAGAGGAAATCGAATGGGCTTATTAATCTAACAGATATGTACACGCATAGTTTTCATACAGGCATCGTTAAATATCCGACATTTTCGTTATCTCAGTCGTAAATATGCCAGATAAATTCTGAGTAAGAGCCCCAAACCGAATTTATGAACTCGTTTCTAATTCTTCGGGTATCACGAATTTTATCTTTGAATTATTAGCTAATTTTACAACAAGGTTCTGATTGGTGCTACTGCTTATAGAGAAGGAACTACATATCAGTATGAAAGAAGATAACGTCTTGATGCCTAATTTAAATTCCATGCTTCATTTAGATACCTGATATGAGCGGTTCACAAGGTACCTTAGCACATTTCGTAGTCACGCATACGACATTCCCTTATAATGTCGAGTTTGTATGTCGCACAAGCACAAAGGTTTCATACTGCTGTACAATAACAACCTCTTTTTAGTAAAGTTCTTGTAACTGCTACAGTTTCTTAACTATCTTAATCTTCCTCTATAACATAATAACAAGCATCAATAATTGCTCTCCATCAGAAACCATTATAGTTATCAAACACACATCTACCATGCATATATCCCTAGCCTACGATCAAAGTTTAATTTAATTTAAAACTTCTATGCTAACCTACTTTCCTAAATTGTGTTTGAACAATCTATGGAAAGCCAACAAAACATGTATCATATCACCTTACATCAATAAGGAAACATGGCTCCATTAAATCTGTTGTAAACAAATGTTCAACCGAATGAAACGTATAATTATGAATATTACCCTACTGTGACATGGCCAACTTTATCAAACGTCCATTGATAATAACCAACCGGCTTTTACAAACTGTTTGTAAAAGTAATGTTTGGTTTTCAGTTAAGCATTTTTAAGGATCCGCACAAAAGAGATCGGAACCTTTATGATCTCAATTTCTGGTCCTTCTGTCACTGCACAGAGGATTTCTCGAGATCTATGCTACCTAAGAGTCTAAATTTTGGTATAATGTTAGGTCTAAATGAGGAGTTAGGTACATCATGTACGTGTTACGTATGACATTGTCGGTCTGTGTATCTTGCTTAATTTATATTATTATGTCTCCGGCCGGGTTTTAGGGAGTAAATTTTTACTATTTTTTGTAGCTTTACATCGGATACATAGTTATGAAATAATGGTTGGAGACCATAAAATGGTTCCGAGTTTTCGTCTTTTTGGGCTGACTGTACCAAAGGATATCTATCATGTTACACAGTAACTGGATTGTGAAAGTCATATAGGCAGTCGCTCCATGTAAAATACTAGTATTCAGCTGAATCTGGTTAGACTGGAAGCTAACCCCAACACAGTGTGGGAAAAAGCAGGTAAGATAAAGAACTATTTTCCTTAGAAGCAAGGCCAGGCAAATGAGATGATGAGCTTTTCTCAAACGACGAGACAGTTTGGCTTCTAGGTCTTCCTCAAATAAACGACATTACAGTGTAAATAGATTTACTATCATTGCCAGTTATTAATAGCGAAGTATCAATGACACTATTACACGAAGCTCTAAAAACGTTAAGAAAATATTCGGTCGACGGTTTGACGACCGGCGTTACTCACGTTTGGCACACAAGGTCGAATCTTTAATACTTTTTAAGAGAACGTTCACACTGACTGTTTTATCACGTGATTTTGTTGGTGTTCCGGGTTTAGTATTTCGTTTTTAAATGAACTGGAGGTGTTGGCAACGAGCTACAAGCTCAAGTGTCTTGCGACAGGGACTGTGGAAAAATAAAAACCATATTATAGTTTAAAAAAAAACACGCTTTAGAGTGACGTAATTTTGTTTCCGGAATTCTTCTCAGCAAACCGTTTCATTTGATACCCGTATCATGGGAATGCATAAAAAATATCTAGTCCCCCATCTTTGGGAGTCCGCAATATTGGATTTAGAATGACGTCACTTAGCTCACCAAGCATTGTCATCCAAACGGAACATGTATGCAAAATTTTAGCTCAATCGGAAATCGGGAAGTGGGTCAAATTTAAGTTCTAAATTTTTTTTAATAGGTACTTGCAGTTGAACCTAAGTGGCTTAGAGCATGCCACAAGCCATCGAGTCGGTTTTCATGCGAAGGAAACGAGTGACGCACGCGCCTGTCGCTAGCTGCATTTCACAACATCTGAGGTCGTAAACGGACCATAAAGTCACCTTTAGTTAAGCTTGCGAAGGTTGAATAACGTTATTGAATTTACTATGCCATAAGCGTTAGATATTACATTGTATACGCGGAACAACCGTATAAAATTTCCATTTACACTTCGTTTACTTGATTCGCAATTTGATACAATACAATTATGACTCAGGCGCAACGCTGGTGTGCAAGAGGCCTTATGAACAGTACGTGTTTACATATTCCCACCAATAGCGTGCCGTGGTTTTATGTGTGTGTAATAACTGGCGCCAGTTTGTGCGTCTACGCAGAACCACAGTATAAAAATAACCAGAAAACCAAGTAGACCATCATCTATCTTTTTACAACTTTGGTGAGGTCGGCTTCTAGTCTAACCGGGTGCAGCTGAGTACCAGTAATTTACATAGTGTCTATCTCTGGAATCCAGTTAGTACTGGGTAAAACAACACCCCTTGGTAAGACTGGCTGTCAGATTTTCGGACCACTGAACACCTGTAACGACAACGACTGCCAAAGATCTACAAATGACAGCCGGGACCAACGGCCTAAAGTGCTTTCCGCGGCACGGAGGAACTCGGTAATGTTATGTTATGGATAATTACCCATCTTCCGTCCGACCTCGGCAAGCGCTGCTTTACCTTAAAGATGGACACGTGCGGCTGTTATTGTTTAGCCACGAGCTCCTCAGCAAACCAACTAGACCGTTTGTAAGATCAAACAAACGCAGGTGTTAGGGTTATCAACAAAACTTTTTTTACATTGCACTGCACACGGAAAATGTAACCACCTGCCTCGATGCCTCGATTTACTCACGAGTAACCTACGAGTATTACCTGAAGCATGCTTAGATTTCGCATGTGTGTGTTAGTCGATTCCGACCATTTGTTCTTAGTTGAAATACTGTTTGTTATTACTAATGTCTACTGTGGCAGAGTGTTGCACGATTTTTTGCCTCCAAATAAAAATAATTCATACCTTTTCTGTTATTGAGTGCCTCCGATACTCCAATGTGTACTTGACCTGTGATCGAATCGAATATAATATCTACTCAAAGAGCAAAAACTTATTTAAATGTATTCCTTAAGCGATCGTAAGATATCCTTATTATCTTAGAAAATCTTATTATGGGTAATATTTCAATGATGTCAAATATTAATTTAAAAGGCAAATCATTACATTTTAGTATTAGCGTCTCATTAAAAAACTATTTTACATATAGTGATGGAGCTGTTCTGTTATATTATACTTTAGTCTGTTTTCACTAAGATTAGGAAACACCTTGATCAATGCCTAAACTTTTTTTTTTTTTTTTTAATTTGATTAAAGGGCTTTGTCGCTTAGCGACCACATCGCCCAGAGCAGGAAACAGATTTGTTAATTATGATCTATATATAGTAGTAACTTAAGATCTATTTAACACTAACTTATGATCTACTTGTAACTAACTTGTACAATTCTTTTGCTTTCTCGGACATAGGAGAAGCAAGGATGGAATTACAAATGCCAATATTATAGCTTTTACATCGTCCAAAAACATTAATTCTACTATTTCCATTCCGGACACACTCCATCAGAATATGAAAAACATCATCAATCACACCACAGTCATCACAATTTGGAGACACAACTTTCTTCATTAAGTGGTAAAACTTATTCGATGGAATATGGCCGGAACGAAGTCTTAGGGCTATAGTAATTAAGTTTCTGTTAAGATTACAATCGATCCATGGAACCCGAGAAATCTCTGGCTGGATAGTTCGGTACCAAATCCCCTTTTCTTTTGATCTTTCATCAAAATAAACCTGCCAAAGATCTAAACACTTTTTTTTTGCCTTTCCATAATAGTCCGAATACAGCGGGGTAATATTCATGGGAACTCCATCAACACACGCTTGTTTGGCGAGCACATCAACCACATCATTTTCTTCAATTTGTGTATGCGACGGAATCCATTGGAGGCGCACCGTTTTGGAATTAGCATGAAGCTTTAAGATCAATTCATATATCACGTAGGCTGTCGGAATACCTCGCATGTGCGAAGTGTGCCGAGCCAAGTGTTGCAGCGAGCTTTTGGAGTCTGTCAGAATCACAAATTTATCGCCATTAATTGACAGAATATAGGACAAAGCTTCCAATATAGCAATCAATTCAATGTGCATAATAGAAATATCTGAATCAATCCTAAACTTCATGTGGTTCAGAAGAATGGGATCCAAAAAGGCAGCGCCTCCTAAATGTTTATCTTTGGAACCGTCAGTAAATATTGTATGGTAACCAGAATATTGTTCTTGTATATATGAAATGCATAAGTGTTTTAGTTGTAAAATACTGTAGTGGCGTTTAGCTTTAGAAATACTAGGAATGTTATCGACGATTATATGAGATGTATTTATGCTACTAATCCACTTATCAAGTGAAAACATTTCAAGTTGAACACTTGAGTATATTGGAGCGGAATTATAATGGGAGAAGATGTCAATAAGTAATGGCAGCTTTTTGTTCTGCCAATAGTTAGAACTTGTAACCAGGGAAAGGTTTTCTAGTGACTTTATAGTTTTATTGCTGCGAAAAGATTTTGCTTTTAATACAAATTTGCTTGCTAGGTATCTCCGACGAATATAAAGTGGCGGAAGGCATAGTTCGCTTTCCATGGCGTGTATTGGGGTGCTCCTTATAAATCCGCCGACAACACGTAATGCCTGGTTTTGGACCCTATCTAGTTTTATTAATTTAGAATTACAACCATTATCAAACAAGAAACTAGCATAATCAAGCCTACTTCGAATTAAGGAAATATAAATGCGTCTTAGGTGTTTTTGATGGAGTCCCCATCCCGGACCGGATAAAACTTTAAGCAAGTTAATGAATTTCATTACTTTCTGTGCAGTTTCATTAATATGTTTACCCCATCTTAATGAGCTATCCAGCCACAGACCCAAATATTTTACATTTTTAACGACCTCAATTGAAATATCATCAAAATTAAAGTCGACAGACTTTCTAAAGCAACCTTTTTTAAAAACACAAACCTTAGTTTTATTTGGAGACATAGTCAAACCTAGCTTATCAATTAACACTTTGGTATATCGTAGAGCAGACTGAAGTTTTCCAAACGCTAAATCTGGATTATTTTCTGTTGAATACAACACAAAGTCATCAGCATACTGAGATATATTAACCTGCCCAACATTCTTACAAATATGTAGTGTTAAAATATTAAATAAAAGTGGAGCCAGTGGATCGCCTTGAGCTAGTCCACGGCCAGTAGATCTAACAACATCACAACCATACGCTGCCACTTGCAGATGTCTATTTGATAAAAAGGACCACAAATAAACACATATTCTTGATCCAACCCCAAACTGGTCTAAAATACGTAACAGGCAGGGAATATCAACATTGTTATAAGCGCTTTCGATGTCTATGAAACACGCCGCTGTAACTAAGTTTTTAGAGAATCCTAGTTGAATTTCAGAAACCAACCGCGTAAGATTATCCAGACAAGATCGTGCTTTCCGAAAACCTACCATGTCCTCAGGAAAAAGGTACTGTTTTTCAAAGAACCATTCTATACGTTTGGCCAATATGTTATGAAAAATTTTACAAATACAAGAAATCAGGGAGATAGGGCGTAAAGACGAAGATGAACTACTATGCTTGGGAATTGGAACTATTTTAATTTGACGCCATTGTAAAGGAACAAAACCGATAGAAAAACATTGATTATATATTAAAAGTAACATAAATTTACCGGAAGGTGGGAGATGTTTAATCATGGAGAAGGAAATTTGATCTGAGCCAGGAGCTGTGTCGGTAGCTTTAATACAGTTGACTAATTCTGGCATTAAGATTGGCGACTCCAACATTGAATTATTAGAATTAAAAGTAGGCTGCGGGGTACAAACAAAATCTGGAGTAAGATCGCTAAGCAGGCGCTCGGCTTTTTCTTTGTCTACACAAGTGTTAGGAATTAATGCCTAAACTTAACCGCGGTGTTGGATTTCTGACGGTCAACTTAGCACCGTGAGTTCAAATTCCAGCAGTGTATTAATATTTAGGAATTTGTTTAGGTATCGCTTAGTTTTAGTGAAAACGGTCACTAGAGTTATACGCTGTTTTATTCTTATTAACATAATGTCCATAGTTAAAAGGATTAGTTTCCTAAGAAGGCTTTATCACTTATAATATGACTGCGGACAAAAGGCCTCTCATTTTATTAAACTTTGTACTGATTATATTGGCTTCTATAGAATTGTTGAATATTGTATGGAACTATAGTTAGATATCGACATGATAGATATCTATGTTCCATTTAACTTTATTAAAGTTATCGTATCAGATTATGGCATTGTATTATTTAAATCCGGCATTACTTAATAAGCTTTCTGCTGATCCAATTCGTAATAGGCCAATGTGGTGTTGCCCCACAAACGATGGGACACTTGGTATCGTGTCCTGCCTGTCCTGTTGTTTGCACGTCACAGGAGCTGATGGATGCTACTGAAAGTGCCAAACTCATATCCCAATTTTGGCCTGACTCATGAATTTGAGTCATCAACACGCTAAGAAGATAGGCCATTTTATTTAAAAGTCAGATAACACAAACCTAATGAGCGTTTCTTAATTTAAAACCAATGCCATTTTACTTCGTATTTATCACTGAATTTCCCTAATAAATTACCGATCTTGGGTACCTGTAAAAATTTAAGGCATAGCGCACGTATAAGCACTGCACGGCTCGGCATCATATCTCCTCATCATTACTAGCTGATCCTTATCCGAGGCGATACCGTTTTGTGTGTGCGATGTTGTATGAAGTTTCATAATTACAAAGAACTATCTGTCGCCTGCGACTTCGCTCGCATATCCTTCCCCAGGATATAATCTCAAAAAAATCTCAGAAAATTTCATTACAATCCGATCAGCCGTGTAGTCGTGAAAGGTAACAAACAAACAGAATTACTTTGGCATTTATGAAATTAGTATAGATGCATGCTGAATGGCTCGATCGAGGCGATGATGATCCTGTGCTGTTCTTAGGTATGCTAATAATAGTGCTATCACTTCGAAAAGCCGGTTTTTTTTCGTGTGGTTAGTGCCTAACCTGGTGTCAAGAGTTTTATACCGCCCATGGGCCTCTGACTTGGTTTTACATGCCGTCGAGAAATAGCTCTCAGGCATGTTTGGTTTCTTCACGATGTTTTCCACCTATGAATATATAAAGCCGATGAATGAAAGCATGGCAGAAAACCACGGAAGCAAGTCAGACGAAAAAAGTAGTCATCCATTTCCCTAATATCCCAGACAAGGCTACAAAAAAACCTATAAAATAAAAACTCTACATTTTAAACAAACTATCAGCTGTAAATTGTTCGTCTTCAATGTAATAACCAAAGTAAATAACACATCTAAAACCTTGTAGATAGCGTTGAAACAAGCGTCAGTTGTTTTGGAACATAGCCAGAGGGAAGAGTTAGTGTTGTGCAGACCGGCAACTGAAAAAAAAAAAAAGGGCAACGGAAAGTGGCGCGCCTTGCTGCATATAATGTTAGCCAATAATACATCTACTGTGTGGTTCACTGCTTGGACGCAAGACTACTCTTTTTGAAAGAAAAGTAGGGCATAATCACATGGACCTATTCAGGCACATGTCTTCGGGCTGTCCTCGCTTTGCCGACCTGATATAAATAAAAAAAGCCAAAAGCATACCACTATTATTTGTAACGACACCAAATTACTAATGGGATGATTTAATACTGCTCCAATTAAATGCAGTTTGCATTATTCATTTTAGTTGACTAATAAATTCAGTACCAATTCAGTATTCTGTATTAGGTTTTTAAATAAATACTAATTTACAACGGAAACTTGAATTAGCATTAATTTTCGAATCGCTACACACAAAACTGTGGTTAACCGCGCCATAAATGCTATTATTTAGTTGGTTTTCAGTCACTAATGTTGTTGTTTGTTTGGTTTCAAGGAAAAGGGTCATGAGTGTTTTTCATGAGAATTTCCTTGACATTGTTCCAGTCAAGAACCAATAGATTTAATAAGTTTTTGTGGTTTACCTTGAAATGACATAAACTCATTAATTATTCCAATTAATAAAGTCAGAGACCGCGAAATAATCCGTTAACTAGTTTTGTTTTAATGTAAATTACTTCTAGTTACCTATTAAGTGAAACGCGATTTTTTATATCCGCTTAGGGTCTTAACTGTATTTCGATAATCATATGCCCTGAATAGTAAACCTAATGACTCAGCGATAAAGTACAAAATCTATCACGATATGTTTACTCGCTTATATTGCCAATTGACATATCGGAGATTAACAATTGACACTCGTGACATAAATGTTAGCTAAAAAAACACTCATTCTTTTGAACTCGTATAAAAGCAAACAAGCTCTCTTAACATATTTTTTCCTGCTTACCAAGTAAACCAAATACTGTAGCTTTTATTGCCCCTCATTAAAGACCGCTATAAATCTAAATCTAGCCTAAGTGATTACTTTAATGCTCATTTAATTTGATACTACGAAAGCCCAAACCAGCCTTAATTAGAGATTAAAATGAAGACCGCTTGATAAAATATATATGTATTCGATGTTTTTTCGTCAGACCTACTAGAATTAACCAATATTTCCTATATCTCCTGTCATGCTTCGTCTCTTCTTAATAGTGTAGGGGATAGCTTCCAGTCTAATCGGATATATCTGAATACCAGTATCTTTACATGGAACGACTGCTTACCTAACCTCCACAACCCAGTCAAGCAGTTCAAGATTCATGAAAATCAAAATTTTTAGTTGCCCGCAACCATTTCCGTAGCCCGTCTGCCCAACCCTTTAGCGCATCTCGGCAAGTTCGTCGCCGCGACAAGCCGAGAGGGTTTAATTAGTGGGAGGACAAAGCGCTTCCCTCCATCCTCAAAAGACCAACGATATTACGAGTTCGGACAATGAAGGTGCTCCTTCAATCCTTGTTTATACGTTTTTTGAAAGGACCTCACTGATCTTAAGGTCTTTGTACGGAAGCGGGGTGGAAGCGGATAATGTCTGCTGTTTTTATGAGAATGTGTTTTGGAGCGAAAACGGAGTTGTTTGGTATTGGAATTGCTGGCGGCTGTGTAGAAAAAAACATGGTGGATGTAGTCGGAAAATACGGCCATATGGTATTTATTGTGGTTTGTAGCGAGATTAATGTGATTAACAAAGTATAAATAAGCCTTTTTTTTTAATGGCGAGGGCTTTTTCGAGAAGGCACGGGAAAACAGCACATGGAAGGAATTGGGGGAGGCCTTTGCCCAGCAGTGGGACAGTATAGGCTATTAAAAAAACAGTGACACTTAAATCTTTTTAATACCTACTTTGACTTGACTAATATTTATAATGTGCGGGCCCAATGGCGCAGTGGCAGGCAGTCACGATAATTGTGGCATCTTGTTTTAAATAGCCTGTACTGTTCCACTCCTGTGCAAAGGCATCCCTCAAGTCCTTCCAGGAGATTTTATCCCGCACCATCTTTTTTTACATTTTTTTTATATCTTAAGTCCATAACTTTAAACCAGTTTTCATTTTGCACAACAGAAAATTTCACCTGCACGTAACCTCATAAACAAAGGCATGAGTCAAATGTAACCATAACATGTTTCACTCCACAGATTGCAACAATGCATAAGTTATGACAGGCCTCAACCTCCCGCTGGCATATTAACCACGTTTCTACGCTAATAACTAGAGCAGAAACATACGAACAAAATGGCTGCCCAAAACTTCGCCAAACAAAGCCTTGCTTAACGGTCAATGGCTGAATAATTCAATAAGCACAATCAACTAGCAATATGTTTTTTTTTAACTCTTGTCTTTTACCGTTAATTTTTGGTCAATGGAAAGGCTATTGATATGGTTAAAAAAGTTCAAATTAGTGTTGCCAGGTGTGTGAGTAATAAACGGGACTAATGCATTAAAAAATTCGGGTAACCGCCAAATACGACGGATAAAATTCAAGTCAAAGAATTTTGGGATAAAAGTTTATTTTTAATCTTTCTTACATAAAGCATAACAGTGAATATCTCTTGTTGATAAAACTTAGATATTGACCCAAATTGTGGTAATTGGTCCTTAGCGCTTTTAGATTAGACTTAGGTACCACAAAATAAATAGAATAATATATACTTTATTACAAACCAAAAATTAAATTAAATAATTAAATTAGTACACAGCAATTTTACAATGTGAAGAAGATAAGACGAAGAGAACATAAAAATGTAACTGTAGTTTGATCAGGATTGTGATTGTGACTTTAAGGCGTCCCACAAGGTGTAATCATTTGCCTATAAACGCACACATCAGAACGTCCTAAGAAAATCAGCAGACCTGGTAATAATAGTAATTAAAACTCAATGTAGGATATTATGATACAAAGAAATAGTCAATTAAGCAATTAGTCACCCGACCATTGAATTAGTAACGCAACGCTTTGTAATACTTTGCACGGTACAGCGAATATAACTTTAAAACCACTTAAACACATTTGATAAATGCAGCATTTACTTGGCAGATGTTGGCAATAAAATGAGCAAGGTTTAATACTAGAAGTATTAAGTTATATTTTAATAAAGTCTTTCCAAATGTCCTCTGTTCTCGAGATTTATTTGAGTTCTGACATTGAAATTTTCAAACGCAGATACCAAGTCAGCTATTTGTTATTCAAAATTACAAATTTTAATTATGAGTATTTCAAATATTTTGTTGTTCTCTGACTTCTATGCTACACTGGCAATAAGTCTGGCTTAGAAGCCTGAGAAAAGTAAATTTTGTCTATGCACTTGTGTAATAGGCCGGACGTCAATGGCAACACAACCATTATAAGCTGACCTCTTATTCTATTGAAACTCCGTATTACGCTAAGCCAGCTCAAGGTCAAATTAATGCTTGACTTGCTACCTAAGTATTGTAGAAGAATTTGCCTAACTATTCACAAAATAACAATAGTATTAGCATACCTAATGTAATAATATCCTCTTTTGAACTATGTCTCACTACATTCCTTCCTTAACACAGCAAAAGACCTTTACGAATTAATGTCAAACGTCAAACGTTCACTTCCCGACCAAACTACAATATTGCCAAAAATACGTATAGATGTAGGTATGTATATGAGGAAAGACTACTCACGCTCCGTGTGGGTAAAATCTTTAGTGCACGTCATACTGGTATTACCCAAACTGGTAGACGGAGAGAGAATTATATTACCCAGGGCAGTAATCAAGTTACATACTTTTATTTCACTGTTTTCTCTGAAGACTAACTTCTGTATTTATTAATCAAGTTAACTAATGCCTTATTTACAATAGACTTATTTCCAACTTAGAACTGCTACAAAATAGAAATCGAACCATCCCTAAAATTTACTAAAGGGTCCGTATGGGGTTTAATTTACGTATCGGAAACACAATATTTTATTGCCAACCGGAAAGAGGAAATAAAACATGAAAGCAATGCTCATAATTTCACAAAAGCCCATGATTCCATGAGTCATGGTGCTGTCAATCTGTCACGTGCAGCCAATGGCTCAGTTGGGCAGTTTTAATTGTCCCATCACGAAGGTCGAGCCCATTGTTCGACTGCCATTGACGTGCATTCCCATGTTATGTCCGTTGTATGACATAATCGAATGGAACGAACAAATGATTCCGAAATGTGGGAAATGTAAATATATTATGGAATATTGTCTAAAGGCGCGTGTAATTGTGGCCTTGGACTGTAGTGTGCCAGTGGTAATACACAAATATGTACAACACAAATTCGGCCAAATAGCAGTAACACACACATTCGGCCCCTGAACAAATATCTTTAGAAGTGTTGACTATGTAAATGTTTTATGTCATTTATATTAGCTAAACCGATGCAATAAGAAGCCTAATGGGTACCTATTAACAACATCAGTCTTATCATCGATCTCCGATGTCACTTAATAAGAGATAACTGATCAAGTATCTCCGGTACTTATCTCAATTTATTTGGGATCGGTGGCTCGTTGCAGCATGTCTTCTTCTTCCATACTTGACACAAGTAAATAATGAAATTAAAACATCGTATGTTGGTACCACAAGATGAGATAATTATTCTACTAAGAATTCCCAGACTAATGACAATGAACTCGTCACATGATATAACGCTAAAAGAATTATCCGCAGCATCTAACCAAGAATGTTTTTAAATGCAAACGTGAGAACCTTAAACAAAAACAAAGATACAATAACGCAGTCTTCCTAATAAATTAATGTATATTTAATGTTGACCGTTGCCTGCAATAAGCCCATCAATCCCGCAATGGTCGGCCCGTGTCACCCCATGGGTATCGTAAAAGGCAACTAAGGAGTAATAGGTTCTAGGGGAAGGGCAAAGGGCCACCTGTGAACAAATAGTAACATCATACTGCAATTACGGAGCCCCGGCTAAATGTGGTGTTTATGGGTTCACCGACCATCTTTAGATTAGATATATATATGTACATATATATAAACAGGGCGGACGGGCCATCGACGAGCAAACTGTTCATGTGGATTCAGTACAAGATTCCAGATCCACCCCTGTTTTAAAACCAACATTTCCATACATTTTGACCGTTTAAGTATAGTACGAAACAGGGTGGCTGGCATCATGCGCTGACTTCATGGTACCCGTAACACTTTGTGCGTAGATATGATCTCATCGTGTATACTACGTTTTCTTTTGACTAAAACATGAAATCTGTAATTAGACTAGTCCTTTCGTAGGAAAGTTTCCGAATATGCTAAAAGCCAGAAAAGTTCCAAGTAAGCCAGAAACTACGAACTCATAAATATAATTATTAGTTCATCAATCGTGCATCTACCAGTAACAGTTGATCGTCCAATAGGATCAAAAACCTGACTGCATGATATTAACAAAATCCATAAAAACCCTTTCCTTTTGACTACGAATCCTATTAAAACATTGATTCTGTACAGCGTATGTTAATTTCACGAGTCAAATGAGACGGCTTCTCCGAAACTCTGAAACCGAGTAAGGTACGATTTTGTCGAGCATGAATATTCACATTAAACCAAAAGATTACTTCGCCAAGACTGCTTTGGAACATTTTTTAGATTAGGTAAGAAGATATTTTACGTACTTAATTGAAGATTACATTAAGTCTCAGCTATAAAAAAGGATCATGCTTTATTGGTACAGCTTTAATGCTACAGTTTTTTAATTGTATTTAAGATGTTGCTTCTGCCCGTAGTTAAAGAAAAATATCCTGTGGCATTCGGTAATTGTGTAGCTTTAAATCGGTGAAAGATTTTTTTAAATCGGATGAGTATTTTCGGAGATTACCTCCTACATCTACACTTACAAACATCACCTCTTTATAATATTATACATAGTAGACTATAGTTGACTCATTATTACTTCTCAAGTAAAAGAGGTATCAACTGGCGTGATTAAAACTTGGTAAAGTGCTATAACCATCATACATCATTCACAATATATCCATGAAGTGTGATTGCAGTAATTATCCCCCCCCCTATGACCTTACATTGTCTTAGGAAAAGGGGGAGTCTTTCGAGAGGGACTTCATGTTTACTAACTATGTACAGTCACGAGCACCAATATGTATACACTTTCCTAAATCAAAAAGCAATTTTCGTGAGTAATAACGATTGTAGCTTGGAGATAGGATCTATTTAGAAAAATATGAGTTCACAAATGCTATGTTCGTAACAACATCAAATTTTAATCAGAACAGTAGGAGACAATCACTTTTAAAAGTTGCTAAGTATTAACATATTGGTGCTCGTGACTGTACCGAATGAATGCTTACGGATTGATGTGACGATATGATCAAGCCAATATAAAGATATTGAAGCTTCAATTTTAATTACTAATGAATGGCTCTCCACCTTTACCACCAAGAAGATTGCGGATTGAAAGACCGACTTTGCAGACAAAGTTTTGAAGAATAACTATGCATACTTATAGTATTAAGGAAATCGTGGATCGAAAGACCGACTTTGGAAACAAAGTTTAAATGCCCAGTTCGATTTTCAAATATTGAAGAAGGGGTATGCACACAGTCACACTCATAGCACCAAGGAGATTGTGGTTCGAAAGGCCGACAATGGAAAAAAAAGTTTAAAAATACCTTAGACTCGGAGATCCATAACCACTCGAATAGGGTTAATTATAGAACACAATTAGAGACTATAATTTTTTTATTTAAAATATACTAGAACATCAATCTAATGTGTATCACATATGCACGCCTGGCCACATGATGCGTCACGAATCCGAATCGATTCCTCAGCGGATCTATTAAAAAGTTTTAGCACTAAAATGTGTCATTGATCTAGAAATTCAACGTCATCTATAATAATAGAGACCATGTTCGATGATAAGTGCGAATATATAAAGTTTTACGACAAAAACGATCATCGACAAACAAGAACGACTCAACGAATTTTTTAGCTGTAAATAATGTAATGTCTATGTACATTTCAACAAAAGACGCACTATCGCATTAAGTGTAACCTGTAATGATATGTAGTTGTAAGGGAGATTTTTAACTAAATAAATAAATCAAAAATTTTAAAAATTCAAATTTTTAATTTGACTACCTGTAGCAGACAAACTTCAAGACTTACACTTATAACTATATATGTATTTATGTGAAACGCACAGTTCGACGTATCATGGGCAAAGTGACCTGACTGCCAGAAGCTTGCTATAGCCAATTCGTACTTAACAGCATCAATATATCTATGTACCTAAATAGTTATCCGCTTTGTGGTCATACACTGTGTCTAAAAAACCGTCGTTACAAGCTGACAATTATCATTACGAAGATGGACTAGCTTTTCAAACAAAGGTACATATTTTCTTAAAACCCACAACATTCAACCTTCCCACATAAACACCAGCCCACACCCAGATGAAAACAATCCCATTTTCCAAACAATACAACATTTAACGTAGCAATAACACAGATTGTACCACACACGTAAAACAAGTTTATTGCCCCTAGGGAAAACCTGCTTTCGACACGACACTATTGATTTGTTCATTGAAATTATCCTATGTGGGTAGTCAGGGTTTTTAATGGCAGGTATCGAAGTATGATGCAGTGAGGTTTGAGGCCTATTTTGATAGAAATCAATGGATTTATCGGTGGTCAATTTGTATAATATGCTGTTGGTGTTACAGCACGTATAGCATACGGCTAAAAACCAAGCTACTGGGTTATTGATTTGACGCCAGCTGACACACATCACATAACATCACGCCTTTAATCCCCGAAGGGTTAGGCAAAGGTGTACCTAATGCCAGTTATGTTTAAATTCCAAATAATAGGGTGCGAGCCTATTGCCAATCAAACGGGCACAAATCCAGACTTCGTGGCCGCTACTGAGAAATTCCTAATAGAAAAACCCAATAACACTTTGCCCGACCTGGGAATCGAACCCAGGACCTCATAATCAACAGTCGCGCTTACCACCACTAGACCAAACAGGCAGTCATCTGAATAAGTTAAAATTGAAAATGTTCTGATCAGGGCGAAAACATGACGGAATGGAATTAGAGGGAATAGTAGCTGAGTTTTGGGGTTGAAAATCCACGAAATTCTATAGTTCTACCCCATAGTTCCACTATATCATGAGTTCCCTCTCACGGAGAGACCTGTGCCCTGCAGTAGGAACGTTTTAGGCTAAATTATGCTTTAAGAACCATACGTTTTTTTTACTTTGAAAACACTACATTACTCATCAGTACAGTATTCTCTAATCTGTCTTTTATTCATTCACTATAATATACTAATTACCAGTTAGCAGAGCTAAACAATGTTTACTAACGCAGCAAAATAGTTTTGTTAAGCGCAATAGGTACACACCAAAGCCGCCGACACAACCCGGCGGCCTAAAAAATTAACAACATCTAGATTTACTACTAAACTAACCAAACTAGCCCGCCGACAAAAAGTTACCAACATAGATCGACGGGTCGGCGGCTTTGGTGTGTATTGCGCTTTACAACAGCCGGCAAATGACACCTATTTTCCTCGACAACCACGACAAAAAACATGCAAAAAAAGCACCGATCTCAATAAAACCATCTCACTTATCCTGGCAACACCTTATCGAGCGTTTTCCGCGCTTGCCAAGAATCAACAAAGTAAAATGGATTACTTCTTGGTTTCCTATTGCATTACTGCGATTTGCACCACCTGTTCCGAGTTCGGAGCAACTTTGCACCTGCATTATCATGATAAACAACGCCCAACTTTGATGAATAATAAGTCTGAAACTTGTGTTATCGCGATAAACTTGGTACTTTACCAAGAAATTACTGCTGGAATGAAGACTGTCGGAATTTTAGTGTTTATGGGAGGAATATTAGTTTAGTTTTGTTTTCTTTTTGTCTTCCTAATTGTGAGGCTGCTTTGGTTCGTATCGTGTCTGCGAAATCTTTGCGGTTTTAAGGATTAGGTATTATTTTTAGTGATCGACATTTAGATACTTTTGAAACTAATATAAGTATTTACATTAGGCTCTTTCACCAGAAGCAGTACAGAACCATTATATGCTAATTATTCTATTTACACAGGGAATCAGTACCTAACAATACGCGTGAAACATCACTATTTTACAAAGAGCAGCAATAGTTTTGCATGGAGCAACAGCTCCATATTAACTCTTCAACCAAGCGGAGCACAGTGGTGAATTATAGCGAAGTGGAGAACCGATGGACATCCAGCGCGAATGGGTTCCTCCTGACCAAACTATGTCCAATGTTGTTGGATTGTCTCAAGTGTCCAAACCCCAGCATTCCTAAGGACCCCAAAACACGCTACTGAACCCGTGATTGGCTTGTCCGACTTCTAGGCATATTTTATTATAACAGGTTACATGCAACCAATGACTACAAATATATAGGTATTAGAGCGCCACCCTACACTAGAATAAAAAATAATTAAATAGCCATGCAGACACTCATACTACAATTAGCCGCTCGATGTGAAAGCATTCTATGGCAGCCATTATCGACACGAACGGACGTCTGCGGTTAATTTTATTAAAACCACAGAATAAACACCACATTATCGTAGGACATTGCACTGTGAATATTATTAATTCACGACAATATCGTTTTATTAAGGCGAATGGTGGGAGACTGGGTTTTATCTAGTGTTTATTGGAGTAGTATTTGACAGAAGATTGGCGAAGCGCCAATTTTAGGAGCAGTGGTTGCTTGGTGGTAGCGATTCCGACCGACTGACTAATCGGTAGGTTCGAACCCAGTGAGGCATGTTACTTTTGTTATTTATGTCATGCCCACTGCTCTCAAAACGGGGAAGGGAAACATCGTGAGGAAACCGGCTTGTCCTAAGAACCGAATATTCGAAATGACATCTACCAATCCGAAACGGGCCCGCGTGGTGGATAACTGTCCACTCCCTTCATAGAAAGGAGGCCTGAGTCCCAGCAGTGGAAACATTATAGGCTGTTAATGCTACTGGTGAAGATGAATGGTGGAAGAGTGTTCTTTAACTATTGTATATTGGAGTACTAGTTGACAGAAAGTTGGCACGGCGCCATTCCTTTTTCCGTTGTAGCGTTTACTTGACTGTTTAAGTCTCTTTTTGTTGAGAAACTTTTATTGAGTTCCTTCGTTCTTTATTTTAAGGACACGATGTATATCTGCAGTTAGTTATATCCTTAAATCTAGACTTATGAGGCCTGTTTCCAATAACGCTGTATCTATTGAAACCTAAAAGAATGTCCAAATATTGGTGCACTGTTCGATTATTTATCAGCCCTTGAGAGATCAGATCGGATAGGCAGTCGCTAAATATAAAATACTGGTATTTAGCTGCATCCCGTTAGACTAAGCCGACCCCAACATGGTTGGGAAAAGGCTAGGTAGATGAGATAACCTCAAGTAATTTAGTTACTTGAAACATGATCATAGCTAAATGCTAAATGTTTAACATACAGTCATCACATCAACAATGAAATCAACGACCCCGTGACGATAATACCCACAACACAAAGCTTCATTCCCGGTGTCGATAATCGTATCAGTCATTAAGCCGATGTACAGTTGTACACATGTAGGTACAGCAACGGATGCTTCCGAGTGATATGTTGATAACATAACCATATGCGACCAGTAGTATTCTGGCAATTACTCACTGTTATATTATTATAAATACTCTGTTTAGTTGATGTTGATTTGGCATGAGACACGTAGTTAAGTCTACACTTACACGTTATAAAACGACCAGCCAAGTGAAATTCGCTTTGAAAGCGATAAATTTTTCCTACTATGACTTCCAACGGGATTGACTAGTTTTCGATAACTTAGGTATATCAATCCAAGAAATGAACTTCTCTGTCATCGTAATCGGTGATATAATGTCACTCGAGGCCCTGAGGACTATCTATGTGTTAATAAACATCATCATCATCACCAGTCTCCTGCCCTTATGTCAGTTTAAAAACTTATACCTGACGACACCGCCGAGGCCAGCCTAGAAAGAGGTGGCAAGATGACCTAGACGCGCATCACGAAGGCTGGTTCGAGGTGGCGCAGAAGAAGAGTATCTGGATGGTTATGGGGGAGGCCTTGGCCCAGCAGTGGGTCATACAAGGCTACTAAAAATTAAAAAATAACCCTGAGGTCTATTTGCCAATAGGTACTAAATTATATTCAACATAAGTTTCAATTAACTGTGAATGATAAAAAAAATATAAAGAAAAAGAATTACCAGGTCGCCAACACAATACTCCGAGTATCGCACAATGAAGAACAGTTACTGGCTAATAGCGTGACACAAGTACTAGGTATGTAATTACAGAACACGAGTATCGAGTACAACGATGACAGCTGTGTATAAGTACCACATACTGACACTAGTAGTGCCATGTTGCACGCACCTACGTTATGCGTCAATAGTATAGTAGATATTTGTTCATAGTTCAAATAAAAACATTTAAGTTTCCATACCTCAAAAGGAAAAGCCTTATAGAATCACTTCGTTGTCCGTACATCAGTGTGTCTGTCTGTCTGTCATATCGATGTATGGGAGAGTATTATTTTAAATGCAAATTTAAATTTGTTCTTCAATTCGACTTATTTATCACCTGAATCTGACCTGAGACCTGATTAAGATAATAGACAAACCACCAACATACAAGTTTGTACGGAACCCTCGATGTGCGAGTCAAACTCACACTTTTTAAAAGGGCTTTTTTAAAGAGAAACCCTGGAGTTTTTCTTCCGTTCTCCGCCATAGATAAGGACTTACCCAACCGTGCACCTATGTTTTGACGTATCACAAGTGCCCAACTAAGTTTATATGAAAAAAAAATTGAATCTTTGTATGGGCACACATATGCAAAGCTTCAGCAAGGTAACAGGTTAGTCGTGAGTAAGCTGGGGCTGTCGCATCGATGCAAGTAGTTACGTTTTATGCGTGATGTATAAAGAAACAAAAAGTTTATGGGACAACCATAACACACGAGTTTGATTTCACAAAAAGGGCTTAGTTGATTTACTGGTTATCTTGATACTGTGACAACAGAGTCCCTCAATTGCTATTTAAACTAGTATTTAGAATTGGAACAATTAGTGCATTCTGTTTCATTTGTTTCGACTTCGTGGAAAGTAGGGTGCAAAAAATATATCAAATCGAAGTCCATTTTTTCTGGCGCCAGTTGTTATTCTGTTATGCTGTTTTTCTCTCGGTTATAAGGAAGAGTAAACAGTTGAATATTATAGATATTTTCAATTCAAAGTTGCACATGCTTTTTTTTAATGAATAATAATGAAAAATACCATGCTCTATTTATGATTACTGAGACTACGTACGTCCTGATAATCGTAGTACAAACGATATAGGTCGATAAAAACGATAATAGGTACCTACTCGTATCTAATTCAAGGTTACAGACATTAGTAACACGAAAGATTGGCAAATAAGAATACAAAAATAGAATTAAAACTAGACGCCTTAGATCACACATTGATCTAAGGGCAGAACTACATTGATTAAAACAGCTTTGAAAATATCATCAAAACTGCCGGCGGCTTAGTTCAATTGCATGATGACCACACTCTTCGTCAATGGACGATATTAATTGAAAATAATTACAAACCGGACCGATATAGACCAGTTAATTGAATAGTGCTATCATGCGGAAGGATAGAAGATTGCTGTTAGTTGCGCGAATATTGGGGACTGTGTCCTGTACACTGCGTTTGAACTGGGTTGGTTTAATTGAACCGCCCGCACCACTGTATTCACCGTGGATGAAGCAACATTATGAGGAGCTCGTGGCTAAATAATAACACCCACTCGGGTCGATCTTCAGGTAAACCCGCGCTTGCCTGAATTGGTCCAGGGATGGGTGACCACCCATTACATACCGAGTTTCATCCGGGCCTCGGAAAGCACGTTAAGCCGTTGGTCCCGGCTGTCCATTGTAGATCTTTGACAGTCGTTACAGGTAGTAAGTGGCCCGAAAGTCTGACAACCAGTCTTAAATAAAATTAAAAAAATACTGATTTTCAGCTGCATCCGGTAAGCCGACCTCAACATAGTTAGGAAAAAGCTAGGCAGATGATGTTTGAAGCCAAATTAGTATTTAAGGACTGTAGCAGGTGACGTTCTGTAGTTTCTGACCCCGGACTGAAAATGGTGTGAGTTTATGTATTTTTTTTTTTATTGATTCGTAAATTAAAAAAGAAAAACTATCGGCGATCTATCTGATTGTATGAGCCGTCCATAAAATGACAGAATATTATGGACGTCTTCAAAATAAGTCATCAATTGGACTTTTTTATGTGATGAATATTTAATAAAAATAGATATAAATGTTGGTAAGTTAGTTATAAGCATAGATCCTAAATATTCCAATTCACAAGATGATATTATTAATTTGAATGTAACGAGTTACACAAGGCCGTGAACTACATTTTTAAAAAACAAACATCTTTGTTGATTATATCTTAACATAACTCAATAGTTAAGTAATTTCAACTAAAAAAAAACAACTATTTGACCATAGCCAACGACCACCCAAGAGCAAGGCAATTTAGACACAAAAAAAAACTTAACACTCTATGGAGCAAAAAAAAACCTATCAATTGGCTGACATATTGAGTTAATTTAAACAAATTAAATTATTACTAAACGGCTATTAAAGTAATTATTATTGTCGGCACAACAGAAGGACCGTCCACATATGGGCCTTGAAATAGCTTCTTTTAAATAGAATTTTCGATAAACAGACAGTTTTTTACGACTTGATTTTTAATTGCTTGTTAATTTAAAAATATTACTATTAGTTGGTTAGTGATCTCAAGAGCGACTGCTGAGCATGAGGTCTTCGGGTCGATTTCTAGGTCGGGCGAAGTGTTATTTGGTTTTTCTACCAGATATTTGTCATTAGCTACCACGGACTCTAGATTTGCGCCAAGTTATTACATGGGACTTAAACAAAACTGGCGGCATGTGGTGGTACACCCACAGTTCGCCAGTTCACTTCTGGCTAACCCTTCGAGAATTAACTTATTTTAATCCGAAATAATACCTATTAAAAGTTTCTTATACTGACAGTATAGATTGGCAGCCATCTTTTATTTAAATTTGGCATTAGCCGGTGACTACATCGCAAAAAGTGTGTACTATGAATTTATTTCGCAGAGATATACATAACCTTGAAAATACAAAAAGCAAATACTTTGCCATATAAAGATACCGTAACGATAAGTTATTTAATAACTTGAGCAATGTTATGTTACCTACTAGTCACTGTGACTTAACTCACAACTATGTAAGTGAAAACCATATTGAATTTAAATACACAATGGAATTTTGCATGAATGTACTACCGTATCCACTCAGAATAGAAACCGCAGATAAGGCGCGTATTCTGTCTAAAATTACACAAAATCAAATGAGAAACCAAGACCTTCATCAAACAAGTTACCATTTACTTCAACCAAATAAAAAACGAAAATTATTAAAAATCATAGCGCGTGGCAAAGCTATACAATACATAGCCAATTCAATAATTCTGCCTATTCAAAAGCCTGACTGATGCAAGTAAAAAACGTAGCTACAGTACATAGAAAGAAAAAAATTCGACGCGCACAATGATACTTATTAGATTTTTGCTTGAGTACATTAATTATTACACGTCCCAACTATTTCTCGGAAAATTTAAGAATCATTAAATGACATGATACTTTAAGAAGCTCCGGGATACCAGCCCTGTGCCGACAAAGGCGTCAATTACCGCCAATTTCGTATCGGTAACGTGCCGCCATTTTGTCGGCAGCCATTTTTGTTAGCAACAAAAGGTCTATCTTGTTTATGGTCGTGTAATCTGTCATTGTGTTCGACTACTGCCGCCAAAATACCGGTGTGTTGAAAAATGGCAATTATTGGGACCGTTATGACAAGGGCGACGACCATGGGAATCTTTTGGTTGTTTTATGGTTATAAAATAGGCTTGACTGCAGGTTTGATGGTAAATAAAGAGACGTGGTGAAGTTAAGTGCATGAAAGTCATTTCAAGACAGCTATCTGAAAATAAGACAAATCCTTACTAATAACATACATAGATATTCTCAACTGTAAGTGTAGAATTTAGTCCGTGATTCAATATCACAAAGGGGGCATCCTTAGCGATACTGACACCCGTATCTATAGTCAAGTTAAAGTAATTACTTGAGCTTAAGTAATTCCTTGCATTTTTTTTTATGCAATAAACAAGAGTTTAAACGAAGTAAGAACCGTCAAAGAAAGCAAAGCTAAGAATTCAAACTTTTTACAGTTCTAACTTGCAAGCAATTACTAAACTACATAATAAAAATCGTATCTTAAAAAAATGACATTTACTCAAGTAAACACTTTGACTTGTTTATCCGGGTGTTAATGAAATAAATGCTACACATGTCTGACCTCATTTTACACCTAAAAAGAACAACAATACAAAGGTGCTTCCCAAAGATTCCCTATACACCGTGCCTTTCATACAATTAATTTCAATATCCTTCTCAGAAACACAACCACGGCCGTATTGTTATACATACGAGTATTACAAGAACATATTGCCAGTGTTTCCAGACGGCCTAGTTCACACTCATGGCTGAATCTGTAAAGCTGCTAGATACCATTATCTAAGGTCACAAATCCGAGGAGTAGGTCAGTTGGGAGCACAGAGCACTATTTGGGACGAAGATAACATAAATTGGAAAGTTAGACGCTGGTGGCACCTATAAATATTTTAGAGGTGTCCGAGTCAGATCGTAAAGATTTTAATGTTTCAAATACCGAAGAAATATTGATTGATATCAATTATAGGGATGCTTTTTAATAGCTCAACTCAATCCTTCTATTAAAGCCAAAGAGGAACAGTTATGTTACAACAGTTCCACGATTTGTCACGAACATCAGTTCATGGTACCGATCATAAAGATAAAGGTTCTAAGGGACCAATTAGTGAGATCGTTAGCATTGCTCCGTAATTGGCGTCTTTACTCACGGCTGAAGACGACTCAGACACAGCACGATTTGTGACGGAACCCTCGACAAATGCATTTGAAGCAGTAACCACGGAATTAATTGCCGAAAATTTATGCATTCCAGAAATGTTTTTAGCTTACGAAAGTGTCTTGCGGTAACTTTTACACACGTTTCATTCACGGTCATTTGGGAGGAAAAGAAAAATTCTGTGCTAATGATAAAAAATTTGAGGTCAGTTTAACGGCGCGTTGACACTACATCATGAAATTACATTCATTACCGAAATTGAACTAACCGTACTTTTAAGAAGTGCCAGCTAGATGTGGAACCGTTTTTCTCTCGACATCAGGGCTAACAACCATGTTTAATGTATAATCATTCAGAGCCAGCCATTATAACGAAAGTATCTTTCATAAATGCCATTGTCCCTAACGAGGTGGCCAAAGTCCTCGAGCATTTAGTACTAATTGAAACCTATTTTAGTGATAACATGTCAACGTAAATAAGGGCCGTTAGTACCACCTCGATACTGTTGAATGCCCAAAGCGATTCAGCGGCAATAAATCGTGGTAACTGGAGTTATAGAAACTCAGGGAACTATTATGGGGAATTTATAGTCTCCAAAATTATGGTAATTGCATCTTGTTGAAAACAACCGAGTTGTACAAGCTAAAATAGACTATATAGACGATATAAGCCAGAGTATTGCGTGGGACTACGATTGCAATCAACGGGCTTCGAAATTAGGTTGCAGGATTCAGTTTTGTACAAAGGATCTAATTTCACACCCCAAAATTCGATACGATACGATGCGATGGGATTACTGACCGTATCAATATACTGGGTATCATTTCTAGTCGACCGCGCTCCGAGCTATGATGACGTGAAATTGTCAGTTTTTAGGTGATCGTTGTCAACAACACTATGACCATGGTAAGAAATTTAAAAGTTTAATCAGTCGTGCTCTTCTTCGTGTCGATAATTCCCGTATTCAAGTTATATAAACTCCGATCAGAACTGTGCCATCTCAACAGTGACAGTAGTAGCTTCGGACTGGTCCCTCAAGGTGCAAAATTCATTGATTAAACGACAAGGCAATGTGACATAAACAATGATCATTATAGTGACGTAACCCACAATAATATCGAAACTACCATCAATCAAATCAAAGCCAACTTTCTAGCCAATTTTACGCTATTAATGTATCCGACAGTACAGTAAATGGTTAATATTTATAACAGCACAACCGTTGCAAATAAAAAGGTCGCTTTATTCGCTTTAAAGCAAACGGACCGTGGTGAGGACGTTTCGCGAATTGGTAAAGAAGTGAGCGGTTAAGTGCGCCGTTTTACGCAGCGCAATCGCGTCCTGTCTTAATTAGTTTTTACGAATTAATTGAATGTCAATGTGCTTTAATAACCCGTTTGGATTCCATAGTGTGATGGGTTTTTGAAAATAATGTGCTTGAGTTGAGATTTCTTAATAAAAGTTGGTAGTTTTGGGATGCATGCAAATATGTATTACTAGTTAACTTCCGCCTGCGGCTCCGCCCGCGTAATTTTTTTTTTATGCAAAATCTTTTTTATATAAATTATTAGTGGGTACCCTATGTGTTACAGCCCGTTCACACGACGTCGATTCGTTTCTTTTGACGTATCGTCTTTTTCCACGATCCGTCAATTTCTTTAACGCTTTTTGCTTTTTAAATGCCCGTGTTCACAAGCATCACGAATCGTGTAAAATGACGGACGTCTTCAATCACGTGGCGCCTTTTATAAATCAGGTACGTCAAAAAACACGAATAGTGATTTTTTTTGTGACGAATTCGCTGATGCGCTCGCTCCCGAAAAATCACGAAACTAATGTGAACATCCGTCCATCCATCCGTCATGATGTATCGTGTTTTATGAGGGATCGTCAATGTCGGCAGCCGTGTGAATGACCCCTAAATGTGGAGCATAAGCTATATCGCTAAATTTACAACAAAGTATCGTAAAATTTCAACAAAATCCGTTCAGTAGTTTTTATCCATCATTTACATCCTCTCAAAATTTCGAGTTTACACAAGACTCACCAACTCATACCCACTTATCTCCTTTTAAAGCAAGTTGATCTCTGCACTAGACAAGTAACATGGTTCCTAAGCGTCTATATTTCGACGATACTTGTCCAAACATATTTAAAGTAAACCCTTGTCACGTTCTACATCGACAAATCTAGTATTAGAAGCCACAACAGTTTTGGCATAATCTAATACACGTGTCGCAGTCAGCGCGTGCTAAAATAGTATTAATTATTAAGTAGGTCTACCTCTAAATACTTAATATTAATAAATAGTCTATTATGTATGCCTAACACCTGACAAATGAGGTCATTAAACTATGTAGGCTCCACCATATTGAATGTACTAGCTCCCGTACGCGCATTTGCCTATATCTTGATAAATTATAGTCGCATATGTTATTTTGATGTATAAGCTATATTATTGTAACTACCGCCATTTTACTTTATTTTCAAAACAGCGGCCAAGCATAAATCTTGTATCAATCAATAGCTGGTATCAATACAAACAAGTATTGTATGAGACAAAGTATTCTAAAGCGTCACATTTCCGAAATAAATAGCTTTCCAATTTCTGCTGTAACTTTGATGGCTTATATCTCTGAAACGTGACGCTTTAGAATATTTGGTCTCATACAAAACTTGTTTGTATTGATGCAAGCTATTGATTGATACCGGTTTTATGCGTGACTAATAAAATTTAAGTTGTACTGAAGATGCCATCGGTGAATGCATTTTAACTTTGATAGCTCATATCTCGGAAACGCGACGCTTAAGAGGATTGTGTCTCGTACAAAACTACTTTGTATTGATACCAGCTATAGATTAATATAGGTCATATGCGTGGCCGCATATTTGAAAAAAAAATGCGGAACTTAGGCAGGCCATTTAATTCAAACCCCTTTCAATGAAATCGATTCAGTAGTTTTTGCGTGGAAGAGCAAACAAACATCCATCCATCCATCTACCCGTGATCACAAACTTATTTAAAATAGTAGTGAGATATCCGATGCACCACGAGCAGTCAGTCGCGCACCCAAATTGCATAGGATTTTAATGGGAATTCGTAATCAATTGCTTCATCTGTTTGAAAAATTCGTCTGCCCGACAACGTAAATAACGCAATTAATGTTGTTGAACTGTCAAATTGAAGGACTGCCAAGCCACTGGAACTGTGTCAAGCAATTACCCAGTGGCTTCCATTTCACTGTCTAGTTGATATTTTTACCACGATATGATAGAGTTTGTTGCGATTGGAGAAAAGAAGAATCCGATAAATTATTTATTAAACTTTATGTTCCTTTCTATGCAGGATTGAAGGTAGTCGACATCGCATAATGTTTACCACGTACTCAGTAACCCTCCGCATAGATTTTTTTAATAAGTAATTAAAAAAAAAACAGCTCTTCCATACATTTTGACCGTGCAGGTATTACAATTCTGAAGGCAAGAAAGAGCAAATAAAAAAAAAATTGCCGACGAAAAATTTCTATACGTAAGAGAGGGATCGGAATGGTGCACTGAATAAAATTTGTGCGTCGATGCCGGAATTCCACCCTGTATATATATGTAGTTGATTACCGCTTTACCATTTACCTATTTTCATCCTTAAGTATGACTCTTTACTTACCATAATTGAAAAAGAAATCTTGACCCAAATACAAGAACTTCCAAAAATACTTTAGAATTACAAATGTTACATTTTCAACGAGTTATTCCGGTCATTAGTTTGCACTAAAATGATATCATACATTTATGAGCCTAAACTATGTCTGACGGAGTTACATTAAACAACTAAAATTAATTAGGCCACTTGCATATCGTCACACTACAGTTAACTGTTATGTCGTGCAACAAAATAAACAAACATACAAGTTGGAAGGGACGCCGACAAACGTTTACCACGTACTCAGTACGTCATCCAAACCTGATCGTCGTCGGTTATTAAAAAAAAGAAAAAGCTGTTTCCTACAAAACTGCAATACCTACACGGTCAGAATGCATGGAACAGCTGCTTTATTTTTAAATTACCGATGATGTACCTACTCAATACATGGTAACCGTTTTGATGTCGGTGTCTCTTCTACCTTGTATAAACAAATAAGTTTTGGAGAAACAACTTTAAGTTGCATATAGCTTCGTTTGCTCTATAACTTCAATCATGTTTATGACGTTTCGTTTCGTTTATAAGTGAACGTAACATAAACAGCAAACAACGATTTGAATAGATTACGCATCAAAAACTCTCTGTCTTCTCTGCATATTGTGTGTAATGGATACTGTCAACGCTCAGTCAACTCCTGGACGTGGGCACCGATAAACTTCCGCTCTTAAACCTTTCACATCCAGTCTTGTCCAGATCCAGATGGATTGCATTACTATCATATGTATATTCCGGTTGTTTACGATGCCGTATTTGCATGTCGTATGATGCAAAATTTTGACATGCTTTAATGTTTAGAGTCAAGTTAGGCGTACTAGTGATAGTCTAGATATGATTTAAGTCTTTACCAGATTCTTCCGTAAGGTTCATTTGAAATTCAGCGTCTGTCGGCGTATGGCTTGCATTATTACTAAATATTTTTGGCGCGGTTTTGAGGCACATCATATTCCTTTCATTCCATTTTATGATAGTTTGGTTAGTTCCTTTCAACTGGCACTGTGCCAAATAAACATATTTATTTCTTTCATTCTGATAAATTACAACATGGATAGATTAATTATGAGAGAGCACTGGCTCCTGTAACACAGGTTTCTCACCTAGCACAGGAGTCAGGGACTTCACATAATTTTGTAACCACTATTATTTTTTACAACATTACTAGTGGACATTCGGTGACATCCCCACGCATTCGTAACTTTTCTACCAATAAATCACACAGACAGCCGCACTGGCATTTACAGACCGCAGCGAAGAGACTTCTGCAGATTGACATTCCTTTGTCAGTTCAAGACAAAGTATGGACACAATCTCGTCAGTCCCGTACTAACTTGTTTCACATGTCATGTCTCAACATGTCCATATGAGCGGATGAGACCGTTTACGTTTAAAAATAGCGGGGCAGGTGCCAAGCCCGTTTGGTCTACATTTCTGCGAGTGCTCGAAGGATGCTTATTTAAAAAAAAAAACAAGTTCAATGCCACTTCATGCCTTGCACCCGACTGTAGCCTTTATTCGGCTAAAACCGAAACTAGAGACTAGCAAAAAAAAAAGGAGGCAGATGGTAACGTTGCAAAGGTAGCCGAGTTAGGTTGGAAAAGGAAAAGAATAATCAGTCTGTAGCATAATTCGATAGTGATGGTGAGGACTGCAAAAGAATGATTAGATAGTCGAATTTGAACTGGCAAAGATCAAGACCTAATTTAATGAAGATTTGCTTTCTGTCTAGAACCGGGATTGGCGAGCAAGTTCAGGTACTCATGGAAAATATTCATCGTCATTAAAAGAAACGAATTTATCAATACTTGGGTGACAATATTAGCCTAATGTTCGTGTAGAATAGAAAATTCGTATGAACTTTATAAACTAGTCGATCGAACTGTCTGATCACCTTGAGTGTGCGACAAAACAAACAAATATAATGTTGCCTTGATAAGGTGAGGCACATTTTGATAGAAACTATGACTTATTCACAGAAACTGAGAATATTTAACATAACTGAACAGGCCTGTATATTCCTCGAAGCGGTAGGCAGATATGTGTACCTACTGTAAATAGAACACACATTTTGCTAGTTACGTTTAAGCCCCATGTAAAAGGAAGCAAGCCCATTGCAACCAACCGGATACAAATTAAAACTCCAAACTGCTACTGGCAAAAATAAGTAAGTCAGGTTTTAAATAATTTGTGCATTATGAAGAGAAAATTTAGTAAGCAAAGCCTGATCTTATATAAGCTAAGAGTTGAACATCCTATTCATAATATCAGTTTTCAAAGATCACACCAATAAATTAATTGACAGATTGAAAACAAATCTAAGGCACGTGGATTTGTATCCACGTGCCGGAACAGAAGAAGCATATAAGAAATGTGAATATTTTGAAGAAAACAGTACGAGTATTTATTGAGGGTATTATAAAAATTACAATGTTTAACTTCCTGGACGAACTGGACAGGTTCCGTCCGAATTGGAAAGACGCGCGGGTTCGCGAGAGATGGAAGGAGTAGAGGGAGGCCTTTGCCCAGGACCGGGACAGAGCAGGCTGGGAGAAAAAACTTCTCGGCATCAAGTACCGTTTCAGTGGCTTTTCAGAATAATGGGTATACTTGTATCATTTAGTCCTCTAGAAGAGAAAGACGAAATACTCCATGACAACCAGTCTTACGAAGAGGTATCGCATTACCCAATAACTGGGGTTATGGTAGTCAAATAGGCTGTCGATCTATCTAAAATACTGTTAGGTATTACGCTGCATCCAGGTCGACTGGAAACCTTTTCAAATTCAAAAATATTTGGGATAAGGCTAGGCAAACGATGAGGAGGGAACGAAAACTTATATATCTTTTTCTTTGGTAGTATACAAGGTCGAAGGGACACCAAAACGTTTCCCACGTATTCAGTAAATCATTCTGAACTGGATCCACCTATAAATTTTTGATCGGTAATCACAATGATGTACTGAACGTGGTAACCGTTTAAGCTTCGGTCTCTTCCACCGTGTATGTCTTTGATAGGGATATCAGTTTTTCGGATATGTAGTACCAGCAATTAGTCTATCCCCATTCGTTCCACCAACCAACGAGCAAACAAAACCGAACCATAAAATATTTCTGTAACAATTGATTGCATATTACTGCTGTTGCCGATGCAAATAACATTCTGCAACATTGGAGCGTGGTGTAATCTATCCATTTGCATCTGTTACACGCTTCCGAACGAACTGCGAGCTCGTGATGTATTGGTGAATTCAATTTACGTTTTTATTTCGGTTTTGTGAATTATGTGCTGGGGTATATGGGTCAGTAAAGTTGTGTCGAAGCTAATAGGACAGGGTGTGATAGTATTATGTTGTTTTTTTTTGTATTGTAATTCACTAGCTCTCGTGGCTAAATAATAACAGCCGCTAAGGTTGATTTCCAGGTTAAGCCGCACTTGCCTAGGTTGGTCCGAGGATGGGTGACCACCCATACCGAGTATCTTCCGTGCCTCGGATAGCACGTTAGGCCGTTGGTCCCGGCTGTTATTTGTGGATCTTTGACCGTTGTTACAGGTAGTCGTGGCCCCGAAAGTCTGACAATCAGTCTTACCAAGGGGTATCGTATTACCCAGTACTAGCTGGATTGTGGAGGTCAATAGCTCCATGTAAAATACTGGTATTCAGCTGCAAGTCAAGATTGTATATTTGCGGACCAACGTTGCTGTTGCTGCGAGCCTCAACTGCATCATCGCAATGAGGCTCAGAGGTTTCCCAAAGACTTCTAGTTCATGCAGTCTAAAGCTTCCCTTCCACATATGTAGGTTCCATTTCAGCAATGTAGGTACCTAGATGTTAGAAGTTAGATGATGTAGATAGTAGACATGTGGAGCGAGCCCGGAAATTATTCTCTAGTACGTCAATCCGCAATGACAGCAACAGACGACAGTTGATTAGTCAGCCAGTGATAAGGAACAGCAGTAGGGTTTCCCCGAAACGGCCTCCTTTCCAAAGAAACCGAATATCGTCCGTCTGGCGGTTTATTGTTTCGGGAATAACCCTGGTTGTGTGACTCGTCATAAAAGATAAACGTATTCCTTGATTCGCAAGCTGGATTAGCATTGATAAACGTAGTTCAAATCATTTCAACCAAACAGAGTCTTTTCTGCATAGCTTAGTTCTAATACTTCCAATTCGGCTAACTTAGTTCATAAAAAAATTACAAGTTCTCATTTATGTGTTATTAAAGTATTCCCGTTCAATTATTTTAATACAAATATTATGCTAACAATTATATTTATATTATACAGACCATACATACTACAGCACTAAAATCTATACCATTTAAGAAGAATCACTATTCAATTCGCAGAGACCGACCCTCATGACTTGGCTAACCTTTGCACCCGATAACCTGGAGCCGTGCCTCCAATGCAATGTTCTACTAATACTAGCATGCGTTGATGTAGCAGCTCACTTGTTGAATAAGCAATTTGGCAATATAGCCAGGCACGGAAACAGCTTTGAAATAAGATCAATCGATCATCTTATGTAGACAGTTATAAAGAGTATTTTCCATTGCAGGTAAGTACAAGTCGCATCATCAGTTAAATCATTTCCGACTATGTTAAGGTCGGCTTTCAGTCTAACTTGATGCAGTTGAATACCAGTTTTTGCATGGAGCGACTGCTTATCGGACCTCCTTCTTCTTCTTTATCGTGTGGTTAGTGTCTAACCTGGTGTCAGAGTTTTTACACCACCCATGGGCCTCTGACTTGGCTTTACATGCCGTCGAGAAATATCTCTCAGGCATGCTAGTTTCCTCACGATGTTTGCCTTCACTGAAGCAAATGATAATTACGAGTATACAATACGCATATGATTCAAAAAAATAAGAGGTGCGTGTCTTGGGTTCAAACTTGAGACCTATGACTTGGCAGTCCAACGGACCTGCGCACCTCAGTCATTGTAACTGTCAAAGTAACACTATACAGACTTGAATATGCTTTAGTTTAAGCTAGGTACATCTATACGCTCGTCCTTGTCATATATTCATTAAACGTTTAGAACAAGCATATAGAATAACCGTCTTAACCTAACCTCATATGCTTTGGAGTTTTGGACCTAACTTGAATCCCTCACCAGTCCACAAATTACAAAATTCAGAAGAGTGAGCTCAATCTGTACCCATTTAAAATCGAATATGCAAATCCAATTGACTTATCTCGAAAAAAAACTCCTTAAAATCAAAATCCTTTTCCTTCCCCATTCCTCCCTTATTCTAACATTTCCTGCAACTCTCAAGTAGTTAAGCCTAATACATATGTAAAGCTCTTCGCAATAACAACACTCCATCAATACTCGCTAGATCTGAACCCACGATATTTAGCCAGAGGAGCGGAGAGCGTATGTTTAATGTAACGAGGTCGAAACTATACAAGTATATAGATAGCCATGAGGCACGTTGGGTCAGAAGAACCATTTGAATGCCCAGTATACTTTAGTAGTTAGATCATTGAGGTCAGTTAATGGAGTGTTGAGGAAAAGGACTCGGATATTTATAAACATCAGCACTCATGTATCTTGGAGAGCACAGCAAATGTGGGCTTATGTTGACTGGTGCGGGAAACTGTTTGATGTGGAAAACGCAAGACTGGTAGTTGCTGTTGTGATGTCAAAAGTCAAAGTCAAACTATTTATTTTTATTGGGCCGTTAAAAGGCACTTTTGAACGTCAAACCAAACAAATACAATTGAATCTATTGCCCATTCGCAAAGGTAGTTTCCAACATGGATATCTTTAGGCCAAATAATAAGTCGGATATAATATTTTTACCCTTAAAATAAAGGATTAATGGCTATCTGGAGTCTTAAAGTTCATGCCGTAAACCCGTTTGTTTTGGCAGATATTTGTAAGTTGAATTTAGTAGACCTTCTGAGTTTATCTTTTCGGTTCTTGGGACTAAGGACTGCATTAATGTTCACTGATGTATCGCGCCGAAATATAGTATCATTGTTGGTAAAATAATTGGAGAATATATAACTTGGGTGTAGTGAGAGGCACCTTAGGGTTGGGCTGCGGCATCCACTTAAATATGTCTTATTTCAAGGTAATCCGTGAAATTATGGTATATTGGCAGTATTCCTGCAGAATATAAGGCTGCACTGCAGCAAAGAGACTTGGCACATATTTAGGTTTTTGATCTAGCTAGAGTTAAAAGTTAATAAGATGTTTCAACTAAAGATCAGAGGCCATGAGATGAGTGGTCTGCTAATGTCTCAATTAAAACTTAAAGATATGAACACCGCAACCTCGTTAGAGGCTATGATGGACGATATGGAATGGAAGTTTTAAAAGGTCTAACAGCTGATAAATGGTGACGATTAGTGTTGGATATGTTTTCAGGGAATTAAATCAAGACAAATTCAATCGCTAAAATGACGTAAATCAGACAAGTGTAAGTATTTTTAAAGTAGATTTTATATTGTTTTTTACTTCGAAGACAATATAAAATTTAAGTGTCCTTGACTCCTTGCGGATTTTATGTTCTAACAATAATCAGATCAATGGTAGCTAATAATCTACCGAAAGAGGAACCATGGAGTTTCTTGTCGGTTCTTCTCCATAGGAAACGACCAACTGGAACCGTGCACGTTTGCTCGACGTTTTATAAGTGCCCATGTAGGCCTATGTAAAAAAAATTGTGATTTTGAAGAAGACTATACAGAATTCTATGAAAAATAGCTTATATTGAACCTCCTAACACATATTATCCTTCATTTCCCCATATACAGAGCGAGACACAATCTGCTCACCTCGTGGTCGTACAAATTGTGGAGCACTTCCTCATTTCAGTTCAATTGTGCGATACAGTTTACCGTTTCATTCGTGCAGTTGTTGCGATTATGAGGATTATTTCCTTGTATTACCTCATTTTAATTCGTATGCATATCGGTATGAATTGTTGTTTCTTTTCAATCGAGTTACTATTTACGTATGTCGAGATAACTTTTCTGCTTACAGTTACATGAATTTGCGTGAGAACTGTATTATACATAAAGATTTTACCTAAATTACACGTATTATTATATAATACGAGCTTATGGAATTCGGTTATTGCCCCACGGCATCGCACTACCGGGATAAAAAGTAGTCTATATGTTAATCCAGGTTATGAACTATCTGTATACCAAGTTTCATCCAAATCCGTTCAGGAGTTTTTGCGTGAAAGAGTAACAAACATCCATACATCCAAACTTTCGCGTTTATAATATTAGTATGGATAAACAGTCAGAACACCCCGAAAAACTATTCTGTAAGCTAAATATTTTTTAAGTGTAGGAATTAAACTGACAACATGTAGAGAAGATATTGCTCCAACTGTGATATCGAATGATCTCCATATTGACACAGTTATCTATCCCCATAAACTAAGTTCCTGCTGACTTGCTGACCCGAAAAATGAAAACCAATTTCTTTTTTATGTCAACCTGGTTGTTTCTGCCTTTGTGTAATATGAACCTTCTTACTTTATGGAGTGGTACAGACGCCCGAACATCGGTAGTAAAATTTTGACCCTAGCAAGAGCCTAGCATAGTTCGAAGTTTTAATAGAATTAGAATCCAGCTAATACGGGTTTTGTTTAAAACAAAAGATTCCATACCGTCTTAAAATACATAAAGACGAGTACTATTTTAATACAACTCACTAATAAATAATACGCAGAAGTACACAAACGCCTACGCTTCTAACAAAATGTAAACGGCCGTGTCCACACGTGGCCAGTTCAAACGATATTTTTATCTTTTTTAATCGTCAGTGTGACCGGTCAAGCGCAGGGCTGCTGGGTTATATAATTGGATACACTAACTACACTATAAAAAGAGAAGTTAGAAGGTGCGTGGTTGGTACGTCCAACCAGCGTGCGTGTATGACCAGATGATTATATGACCATAGACGAGGCGAGAGGAGTATGTAAGGATTGCAGCATTTGGCGTTCTGTGGTTACTGCCTACCCCCATGGGAAAAGGCATTAGATTTTTGGTCATCTTATGTATCGTGTTTGTATAATAAAATGCAATAAAAGGATATCTAATGTAAAGTAAACTTAACGTTATTTACCGGATTCTTAGCAGAAAATCTTAGCTTAGGTATTTATTATGTTTCCGTTTCGTCGTTTTAGTACATATTACTAGTGCTTACATTAGAACATTTTTTTTAAAGAGTTAACAAAGATTTCAACTGTATAATTATAATTTACTTACTTTGTATAATTTCTGGAACTCAGCAGTAGGCAGCCCTAGTATTGCGAGATGACTCAGTGTTCCCCGCGCTGTGACGTCATCACCTCGTGTCACACTATGGTATGTTTGTAGTTCGTGTATCAAAACATTAGAAACATTTTATAACAATGGTTTACATACAATAACAAATGGCTTGTCATGTCGTTCAAATGATGGTTGATGGAATTTGTGGGTGATGGGTAAATTTGTTTATTTCGGGGTTTATATTAATTGTTTGTGTTAGTATTTGTTTAAGTACCTATTTAAATTATAGCTTCCTATCTATTTTGTTAGTTGGACTGTAAATGTGGTGCTGTTCCACAAACGATGGGGCACTTAATATCGTGCCCTGCGTGTCCTGCTGCTTGTTCACTACAGGAACCGATGAACGCTACTGAAGGCGCCACACGAGTGGCTTAATTCTGGGCCGACACAATTTAGATTGCCATCGACATGACACGCTAAGAAGAAAAGGTAAACCTCATTAGTCAGATTGAGACGTAGCTATGGTCGCGCCATCTACAATTAGCTTTTAACGGTCTTCCCCATTCTATTCAGATTCACACATTCTAATATGTTAATAACAGAAAGCCAATTAACGTGTCTGAAAAACATTCAAGGCTCAAGCTAATCTCAGCAAATTTAGGCAAATTAGAGGATTTGTGACAGATACAGAATTTGAGATTGACTTTTCACCAATATTAAGCGACACCTAAAAGTTTTCCCAAATATTATTAGGCTGCTCCGTTGGTCTAGTGACTGCTGAGTTTGCGGTCCTGGGTTCGATTCCCGGATCGGGCAAAGTGTTATTGGATTTTTCCATCACGAATTTCTCAGTAGCAGCCACGGAGTCTGGATTTGTGCCGGGTTGATGATAATTGACTCGCCCCTATTACATAGGACTTAAACTGTTAGCAGCACCTCTGCCTAAACTTTCGGGGTTACAAGGCGTAATGTATGTATTTTTATAAGCCTGAGTCGAGTGTTGATAATCCAACAGTGTGCTTGTCTATAGGTAGGCATGATATTAGTTCGAATGCAAAAGTTTTTAAAAGTACGAGCCTTCTCATCTTCTGCCTAGACTTTTCCCAACTATGTTGTGATCAGCATCTAGTCAACCAGACGCCGCTGAATACCAGTATTTTTCATGGAGCGACTGCCTCTAACCTCCACAACCCAGTTAGTACTAGGTAATACGAAACCCCTTGGTAAGACTGGACCGGAAAGTCTGACGACTTTCAAGCCACTGACTACTTGTACAGACTGTCATAGATCTACAATTGACCAACGACCGCAAGTGGTCTCCGAGGCACGGACGAAACTCGGTAAGTAATGGGTGGTCACCCATCCACGGACCAACTCAGGCAAGCGGCTCAACCTGAAAATCGACCCGAGAGGCTTTTATTTAGCCACGAGATTATTATTGCGTTATTTAGACCAATACGAGCTTTCTGAGTAATCTAAATAATCAGCCATTAATAATCTACCGTCATTTGTTTTTAGGACACTTTTATTTATAGCGGACATGTTGAGGTCGGCTGCCGTCACTGTTACATTAAATATTCAATTTCTATATTTATGATGTCATAGCAACGACCTTTGTGATAAAATAACATCAACATTTCGGAACGTGGGCGCTTCTTGTGTAAATTGAATTAGGGAAATCTAGAGACTTGTCGATTTTCGACCTATTTTTTTAGTTAATAATTTATAACATTAGGTATTGGAATATGCAGACCTCGTTGAAGATGGAGGGACGAGCTGGACAAATCCAACGACCAGGAGTCCACATTAGCCCTGGATCGAAAAAACTAGACAAAAAGTAATGAAGAGAGGCCTTTGTCCAGCAGTTGGGTGACGCAGGTAAACAGCGTCAGTGAGTGTACACTCAGAGCGGTATTTCTAATACGCCCTACAGACTCACGCGAGAAGTCTCGGCGAGAAGGCTCGCCGGGACAGTGTCAGATCCGAGAATGTCTCTACTCGGGTGTTCTCGGGCTTTCTTGGCGTGACTCTGTAGGGCCCTTTAACTATTCACAAATGAATTAAAATTTAAAACAGCGAAATATTTGACAACTTAGT